>CM067367.1:11037567-11230067 GCA_034401795.1 Chaetoderma sp. LZ-2023a | reverse complement strand
ATCTAGTGAATGATGGCATGCTCGCATTGACCCTTACATCTAGTGAATGATGGCATGCTCGCATTGACCCTTACATCTAGTGATGATGGCATGCTCGCATTGACCCTTACCTCTCACTAAATAATTACCTGATAAAACTGTCAAGCATTTTGCAGCATCTTGCCCCGCGCTGTAAAGCAGTTAAGAATCCTTCCTACGCCGTGCTTGATAATGCATGTCTGCTTCAATGTTTACATTTGCTTCAAAGCACGCTAAACCAAAGGAGGCGGGTGTGTGTGAGGTTATGGGTGTTTCGGTCAGCTTAAGCATATTGGGCCAAAGCTTCTTGTGGTCAGTGTGAGGCCATGGGTGTTTCGGTCAGCTTAAGCATATTGAGCCAATGCTTTACGTGGTCAATGTGAGGTCATGGGTGTTTCGGCCAGCTTAAGCATATTGGGCCAATGCTTCTTGTGGTCAGTGTGAGTTCATGGGGGTTTCGGTCAGCTTAAGCATATTGGGTCAATGATTCATGTGGTCAGTGTGAGGTCATGAATACACAGTGAGTGTGTGGAGTCCCCATCTGAAAAAGATGTGGAGATGGTAGAAAATGTATTGAGACGAATAACAATGCAGGTACCATCGTTAGCCAACATGGGCTACAAGGAGAGACTAAAGAGGTTATTTTGGGAGGACCCAGATATATATAGTACATTTGATTTCAACTCAGAGTATCGGATACCGGAAGTCACGAATGTGGAACATTTTGAACTGATGAAGATGTAGGCATAGAGGCTGGATAATAAGTCCATAGAAGCATCCTAGAAGATCCTAGAAGATGACCTTCACTCATCTCAGAAGTGACTGATGAAAATTATGTACCTTGTTATCCTTATAAAATCATCACTGATTACATTGGTTAGAGGATTTGAATGACTGTTTGAGAGTCTGTAGATGGATATAAGGTTGATGAGATGGGGACAGACTAGTGGTATATCCAGAATATATTGTTTTATTATGCGACCACTCCGGTATGTGGTTAGGGCAAATATGATTTAGGTTTGACCACTGGCCACCGCTCACTAGATTGAGATTTGAGGGGAATGTGTATTCTGTACTGCTGCTTATCTTTTACAGCCAACTACAGCTTATAAAATACGATGCGGTATGATTAACTTTCTGCTTTTGTCATCAACTTATAATGACTATGCAGTGTCATATCCATTGGTTATTGTGTTTGTGTTCGGGCTTAGATATTGATTGTGTGCGTCTTTCAACAGTAGCCATATATCGGCCTCAATATGAAATTTTCACATACCCACGCACGCAGATAGGTAGGCACGCGCACACGCAGGCAGGTGGGCACGCGCACACATACAGGCAGGTAGGCACACACGCATGCAGGCAGATAGGCACACACGCATGCAGGCAGGTAGGCACGCACGTACGCATATGCGTCCAGGAAAATGGAAAAACCCATTAGTCGAACATTATGTAAGTTCCAAATAGACAATCCGCCTCAAATGTGCCTCCAACGTCGTAGCAACCGGTGATGATGAACACAACATCAGAGAAGTTATTGGAGAGACGTGATAACCAATATGTGGAGAGGTTTATGTAATCTATTCCAACCTCGAAATTGTTAAAAAGCGCGATCATATCTCCCGACGAGAATAAAGCTTGGCAGACAAAAGACCTCCCGTACTGAGTTCCAGCCTAGGATCAAGTGTCTTTATCTTAGCTTTGCTGTAAGTCTCAGACATCTAACGCCTGGTTGCATATAAGGTCATGATAATACATTGTATATGGCTTCAGTTACAATTAGCTTTAACACAATCCTCACGATCCACCTGCGGCTTGTCCTAATCACTCACAGAAACTCATTAGCCATGTCGACTCGGGAAGATTTATCACTGAGAAGATAACGTATTCGGTTTCCGTCCCAAGCCTGATATTATCACAGCATGACAACCGTGCAATACTTCTAATTATGTGAGTGGCCATTTTCCTAGCAGAGTTTCCAAATTAGAGAAACATGAATCAGTGAAGACCTTTACCGTGTTTGAAATCTGAGTTTCGTTTTGAAATCACTCAGACTGCGAGCTGCTGTTTTATCCAAGATAGAAACGATGATATTTGCTTTGATGAATGATTAATACAGGCAGGAAGACTGGTGACAGTGGACTGCAGTCATATACACATCATAGATTTGCGGATTTACAGACTGGTGACAGTGGACTGCAGTCATAGACACATTAGAGATTATAGACGCGTGACAGCGGACTGCAGCCATATACACATTAGAAATTTGCGGACTTACAGACTATACATTTACACGGTTTATAGTGATGCTATAAATGTTAATTGAATCATTTCGTCTTACTATCAAAGACTGGTTTCTGCTGCGCTATCGTCTATTTGAAGACTGGTTTCTGTTGCGACGTCGTCTGTTTGAAGACTGGTTTCTGTTGTGATATCATCTGTTTGAAGACTGGCTTCTGTTGTGATATCGTCTGTTTGAAGACTGGTTTCTGTTGTGATATCGTCTGTTTGAAGACTGGTTTCTGTTGTGACATTGTCTGTTTGAAGACTGGTTTCTGCTGCGACATCGTCTAGTTGAAGACTAGTTTCTGCTGCGACACTGTCTGTTTGAAGACTGGTTTCTGCCACAACATCAGCTCATTGAAGACTGGTTTCTGCTGCGACATCGTCTGTTTGAAGACTGGTTTCTGTTGCGGCATCATTTGTTTGAAGACTGGTTTCAGTTGCGATATCGTATGTTTGAAGACTGGTTTTTGCTGCAACATCAGCTCATTGACGACTGGTTACTGGTTTCTGTTGCGACATCATCTGTTTGAGGACTGGTTTCTGTTGCGACATCGTCTGTTTGAAGACTAGTTCCTGTTGCGACATCATCTGTTTGAAGACTGGTTTCTGTTGCAACATCGTCTGTTTAAAGACTGTTTTCTGCTGCGACATCATCTGTTTGAAGACTGGTTTCTGTTGCGACATCGTCTGTTTGAAGACTAGTTCCTGTTGCGACATCATCTGTTTGAAGACTGGTTTCTGTTGCAACATCGTCTGTTTAAAGACTGGTTTCTGTTGCAACATCGTCTGTTAAAGACTGTTTTCTGCTGCGACATCGTCTGAAGACTAGTTTCTCATGTGACATCATCTGTTTGAAGACTGGTTTCTGTTGTGAAATCGTCTGTTTGAAGACTGTTATCTGCTGCGACATCGTCTATTTGAAGACTGGTTTCGGCTGCGACACCATGTGTTTGAAGACTGGTTTCTGTTGCAATATCGTCTGTTTGAAGACTGGTGTCATATTGCAGAAAACTACCCTGATGAAGAGTGGATACATGTGTATACAGATGGATAAGCTATACAGGCTGTCAAGAATGGAGGGGCAGGTGCTCACATTCGGTTTCCATGTGGAGATATAACAGACTCATGCTTGCCAACAGGGAAGCACTGTAGCAATTACACTGCAGAAATCCAGGCACTGATCTTAGCTAGCCAAATGCTGATACAACGAAAAAACAGAAATGGAAATATTGTCTTCCTGACAGACTCCCTCTCAGCGCTCCAGGCGCTGTAGAGTGGAAAGGAAAGTACAGATTTAATTCATGAAAATCTTACGCAACTGGCTATGGAGAACAATGTCAACTTACAGTGGATCCCCTCGCATTGTGGCATATTAGGAAATGACAAAGCTGATCAACTGGCTCAGGAAGGGTCAAATAAAGAGCAATTCAACTGCGAGGTTGACTTTGAAGAACTGAAGCAAATCATTAAAGCCACAAGAACCACCAGCAGGCAACATAATGATGCAATACACAGCCTCAGTAGGGAGGATCAGACATGTATCTTCAGATTGAGGACTGTTCACAATCGTCTCAATGCACATCTTCACCGTCTCAAGATTACAGATTCTGCACTTTGTGAGTGTCAGCAGACAGAAGAAACAGCAGAACATGTCTTATAGCACTGCCAGCGATATGAACAGGCCAGAAGTATCTTTTGAAGAGAAGATCAGATGGGACAGAGACAGTTTGATGACCACTTCAGCTTTCATGCACCAAATAAGGAAACGAGTCTAAGATTATTGTCATGAGAAAGATGAACGCAAGAAGAAGAAGAAGACTCGTGTCTATTGCGACATTGTCTGTTTATAGACTGGTTTCTGCTGTGGCATCGTCTGTTTAAAGACTGGTTTCTGTTACGACATCGTCTGTTTAAAGACTGTTTTCTGCTGTGATATCGTCTATTTGAGGACTGGTTTCTGCTCCGATATCGTCTGGCTAAAGACTGACTTCTGTTACGACATCGTCTGTTTGAAGACTGGTTTTTGCTGCGGCATCGTCTGGTTGAAGACTGACTTCTGTTACAACATCGTCTATTTGAGGACGGTTTCTGCTACGACATCGTCTGTTTAAAGACTGGTTTCTGCTGCGACATCATCTGTTTAAAGACTGGTTTCTGCTGCAACGTCGTCTGTTTGAAGACTCGTTTCTGCTGCGACATCGTCTGTTTGAAGACTGACTTTTGTTTCGATATTGTCTGGTTGAAGACTGGTTTCTGGTTTCTGTTGCGACATCGTCTATTTGAAGACTGGTTTCTGCTGCAACACCATCTGTTTGAAGAATGGTTTCTGCTGCAACACCATCTGTTTGAAGACTGGTTTCTGCTTCAACACCATCTGTTTGAAGACTGGTTTCTGCTATGACATGGTCTGTTTAAAGACTGGTTTCTGCTGTGATATCGTCTGTTTGAAGACAGGTTTCTGCTGTGACTTCGTCTCTTTAAAGACCAGTTTTTATTGCGACATCGTCTGTTGGAAGAATAGTTTCTGTTGTGATATCGTCTGTTTGAAGACCGACTTTTGTTTCGACATTGTCTGTTTGAAGACTGGTTTCTGTTGTGGCATCGTCTGTTCGAAGACTGAATTGTGCTGAGACATCATCTTATTGAAGACTGGTTTGTGTTGCAACATCATCTCATTGAGGACTGGTTTCTGTTACGGCATCGTGTGTTTGAAGACTGGCTTCTGTTGGGATATCGTCTGTTTGAAGACTAGTCTCTACTGCGACATCATCCGTTTATAGACTGGTTTCTGTTACGACATTGTCTGTTTGAAAACAAGTTTCTTTTGTGACATTGTCTGTTTGAAGACTATTTGCTGCTGTGACATCGTCTATTTGAAGACGGTTTCTACTGCGACATCGTCGGCTTGAAGACTTGTTTCTGTCACAACATCAGCTCATTGAAGACTGGTTACTGGTTTCTGTTGCGACATCATTTGTTTGAAGACTAGTTTCTGTTGAAAATCGTCCGTTTGAAGACTGTTTTCTGCTACGACACCATCTGTTTGAAGACTGACTTCTATTGCGATATCGTCTGTTTGAAGACTGGTCTCTATTGCGACATCGTCTCTTTATAGACTGATTTCCGCTGTGGCATCTTCTGTTTGAAAACAAGTTTCTTTTGTGATATTGTCTGTTTGAAGACTGGTCTCTATTGCGACATCGTCTCTTTATAGATTGATTTCTGCTGTGCCATCGTCTGTTTGAAGACTGGTTTCTGTTGAAAATCGTCCGTTTGAAGACTGTTTTCTGCTACGACGCGATCTGTTTGAAGACTGACTTCTATTGCGATATCGTCTGTTTGAAGACTGGTCTCTACTGCGACATCATCTGTTTATAGACTGGTTTCTGTTACGACATTGTCTGTTTGAAAACAAATTTCTTTTGTGATATTGTCTGTTTGAAGACTGGTCTCTATTGCGACATCGTCTCTTTATAGACTGATTTCTGCTGTGGCATCGTCTGTTTGAAGACTGGTTTTTGTTACGACATCGTCTGTTTGAAGACTGGTCTCTACCGCGACATTATCTGTTCATAGACTGGTTTCTGTTACGACATTGTCTGTTTGAAAACAAGTTTCTTTTGTGACATTGTCTGTTTGAAGACTGGTTTCCGCTGTGATATCGTCTGTTTGAAGACTGGTTTCTGCTGTAACTTCGTCTGTTTGAAGACTGGTTTCTGTTACGACATCGTCTGTTTGAAGACTGGTTTCTGTTGTGACATCATCTCGTTGAAGACAGGTTTCTGTTGTGACATCATCTCGTTGAAGACAGGTTTCTGCTGCGACATCATCTCGTTGATAATAAAATGTTGTGAATAACAATGGATGGGTCCAATCTGTCACTCAAGTATATGACATCATAATCAATTTCGTCACATGTAGGCTGATGTCGCATTTCATAATGCATAATGAATGACATCTAGCTCCGTCATGAACATTGAATAGTCCGTCAGGTGTACGAATTGGATACCATTACTATTTAATAAACATTTTCTTGAATATTTTGACTGGTCTCTGTTGCGACCACAGAAATGGGCGGGTCTCTGTTGGAAGTCTGTATTTGTATTGCTCAGTTTGAGGTCTCTACTGGAAGTCTGTATTTGTAGTGCTCAATCCGACGTCTCTGCTGGAAGCCTGTATTTGTATTGCTCAATCTGAGGTCTCTGCTGGAAGCCTGTATTTGTATTGCTCAATCTGAGGTCTCTGCTGGAAGCCTGTATTTGTATTGCTCAATCTGAGGTCTCTGCTGGAAGCCTGTATTTGTATTGCTCAATCCGACGTCTCTGCTGGAAGCCTGTATTTGTATTGCTCAATCTGATGTCTCTGCTGGAAGCCTGTATTTGTATTGCTCAATCTGAGGTCTCTGCTGGAAGCCTGTATTTGCATTGCTCAATCGGAGGTGTCTGCTGGAAGCCTGTATTTGCATTGCTCAATCTGAGATGTCTGTTGGAAGCCTGTATTTGTATTGCTCAATCTGAGGTCTCTGCTGGAAGCCTGTATTTGTATTGCTCAATCTGAGGTTTCTGCTGGAAGCCTGTATTTGTATTGGTCAATCTGAGGTCTCTGCTGGAAGTTTGTATTTATATTGCTCAATCTGAGGTGTCTGTTGGAAGCCTGTATTTGTATTGCACAATCTGAGGTCTCTGTTGGAAGCCTGTATTTGTATTGCTCAGTCTGAGGTCTCTGTTGGAAGCCTGTATTTGTATTGCTCAATCTGAGGTCTCTGGTGGAGGTTTGTATTTATATTGTTCAATCTGAGGTCTCTGCTGGAACCCTGTATTTGTATTGCTCAATCCGACGTCTCTGCTGGAAGCCTGTATTTGTATTGCTCAGTCTGAGGTCTCTGTTGGAAGCCTGTATTTGTATTGCTCAATCCGACGTCTCTGCTGGAACCCTGTATTTGTATTGCTCAATCTGAGGTCTCTGTTGGAAGCCTGTATTTGTATTGCTCAGTCTGAGGGCTCTGCTGGAAGCCTGTATTTGTATTGCTCAGTCTGAGGGCTCTGCTGGAAGCCTGTATTTGTATTGGTCAGTCTGAGGTCTCTGCTGGAAGTTTGTATTTATATTGCTCAATCTGAGGTCTCTGCTGGAACCCTGTATTTGTATTGCTCAATCTGAGGTGTCTGTTGGAACCCTGTATTTGTATTGCTCAATTTGAGTTCTCTGCTGGAAGCCTGTATTTGTATTGCTCAGTCTGAGGGCTCTGCTGGAAGCCTGTATTTGTATTGGTCAGTCTGAGGTCTCTGCTGGAAGTTTGTATTTATATTGCTCAATCTGAGGTCTCTGTTGGAAATCTGTATTTGTATTGCTCAATCTGAGGTGTCTGTTGGAACCCTGTATTTGTATTGCTCAGTCTGAAGTCTCACCTGGAAGTCTATATTTGTATTGCTCAATCTGAGGTCTCACCTGGAAGTCTGTATTTGTATTGTTCAATCTGAGGTCTCTGCTGAAAGTCTGTATTTGTATTGCTCAGTCTGAGGTCTCTGTTGGAAATCTGTATTTATATTGCTCAATCTGAGGTCTCTGTTGGAAATCTGTATTTATATTGTTCAATCTAAGGTCTTTGTTAAAAGTCTGTATTTATATTGCTTAGTCTGAGGTCCCTGTTGGAAATCTGTATTTGTATTGTTCAATCTGAGGTCTCTGCTGGAAGTGTGTGTTTATATTGTTCAATCTGAGGTCTCTGTTGGAAGCATGTATTTGTATTGCTCAGTCTGACGTCTCGCCTGGAAGCCTACAGTTGTATTGCTCAATAATAATAATAATAAAAATAATAATAATAATAATAATAATAATAAGAAGAAGAAGAAGAAGAAGAAGAAGAAGAATAATAAGAATAATAATAATAATAATCTTTATTTCAAGAGGGTACATCGTCAGTGGCCTGATGTTCCCGAGGCCCTCAAAACATATATACACTATGTACAAAAATATATAATTATATACACGCCAGGTATGTACAAATAGACATATGTACAATAATTGCACTTACACGCACGCATGCACGCACTCACTGAGACACGCAGGCGGGCGGACAGGCAGGAAGGCAGGCAGGCAGACATGTAGGGAGGCAGACAGGCAGACTTATACTAGTTGCGAGTCTCTTCAAGGTAAAGGTAAGCTGTTAAAATATTTTGGGAAACTAATTTGACCGGACGCTGTAGCTACCTAAGGCAGCATCTGCGTCCAGCCATATTAGCCCCAAAATATTAAACAGAATATTTATTAAATCATACATGTTCACGTTCACTTTATGTAAATGTACATAACGACTGTGGTGGTAGAGTATTTGTAGTACAATAATAATTACATGTGTGTAATATTCATAATTCTATGATTCGGTAGTAGTAGTAGTAGTAGTAGTAGTAGTAGTAGTAGTAGTAGTAGTAGTAGTAGTAGTAGTAGTAGTAGCAACAGTCGTAGTAGTAGCAGCAGCAGCAACAGCGGCGGCGGCGTTTGGCGGCAGCGGCACCGGCAGCGGTGGTGGTAGTAGTAGCAGTAGTAGCAGCAGTAGCAGTAGTAGCAGTAGAATCTGAGGGCTCTGTCGCTATCATATGTTCGGGTTCGTGATGGGCGTGTCTCTCACTTATTTGAGGAATTAGCAACATGGCATCAGGATATAGTAACTACTATTCAGAACGAAATACTGTCTCGCATAATCTGGGAGCTAACACGCACGCACGCACGCACGCACGCACCACACACACACACACACACACACACACACACACACACACACACACACACACACACACACACACACACACACGCAGTAACTACTATTCAGAACGAAATACTGTCTCGCATAATCTGGGAGCTAACACGCACGCACGCACGCACGCATGCACGCACCACACACCACACACACACACACACACACACACACACACACACACACACACACACACACACACACACACACACACACACCAGCCCCACCAACGCCCCCCCCCCCACCCCCGTAGTAGGCTACAGGACTGGATAAAGATGAAGTGGTGGCAGGGTGGGGTGGGGGACGTACCGATAAGTCAATGAGCAGCTGTACGTTCGAAAGGAAAAACGTTCGAAAACGTTCTGCTAAATCTACAAACTACGACAATCTGCTGTTTACAGGTTAATTACGTCCTATAATATACAAACTGCAAACGCCGATTTTCCAGGTGCGGAGCGCTCTGTGACGTTTTTTTTGTCCTGGTTTTTTTTCTGTGCAAGATGTGTTGTTTGATCTTCTGTGCTCCTGTATCTTCTGAAGCCATCATCTCTCGAGGCCAGAGCAAGTGACCATTTTTCGTCTCAGAACTGGACATAACAGACTAAACCAACACATGTACAGGCGGTTCCACCTTGCGACATCGCCCGCTTGTCCTTGTGGAGAAGCAGAACAGACCACAGAGCACATACTTCAATGTTGCAGTACGTATCAGCTGCTGAGAGAAGAGATCTGGCCTTTGTCAACCTCTTCTTGAAAAGCTGTATGGGCCTGTGGAAGAACTGCAGAAAACCACAGATTTCATCTTGAGAACGGCTCTCCAAGTGTGATACCAGCGATCGAAAAGGAGAAGAAAGAATTGCATCGTGAGTGTTGGTGTCTGTTCTTTCCTTTTGCTCTTTTCTAACCTCTTTTTGACGCATTCGTGGTATAGCAATGTTGCTTTCTTTTGCATATGCCTTCGCAAAGGTATCTGCAGCCATCTTTCCTGACAGTGTTTGTCCATCTTCTTCAAGAGTAATCTTCTCTCCCCCGACACCCTCATCATTCAGTGCTTTAGTCAGTCTCCATAGCTTTGTGGTGTCTCTCTCTAAATTAAACCCTGCCGTCTTTTCCCTCCAGCTTCTTCTTTTGGCCTCCAGCTTGGTCTTTAGATACCTAGCCTTAGTTTGTTGTAGATGAAGTGGTTTTCATGACAGGGATTACCCTCTGCATCTTCTCTGGCCTTGTCTAGTTTATCATGTGCTGCTTGCAGTTCTGTTGTCCAGTAGGGGCGGTAGTTTTTCCTGAACCCTCGAGGAATCGCTTCGTTGGCAGCCTTGAGGATACTTGAATTAAATTCCTTGACCACATTGTTGATGTTTCTCCCTTCTACTGCTATATTTTGGGTAAGCTCATTGGAACGAATGCCGAACAGACTCCAATTTGCCTTTTTGTAGTTCCACCTTGGATGTCATAAAATGCACAAAGCAAAAGTATACAAACTATGACTACATAGATGGCGCTCTGGGTTCACATTTTAAATTTACTTCATTGTACGTTTTTGTAAATTACCCTGAAACAAATACACCTACAGTAAACATTTACAACAAGATGTTAATTGCATATTTGTAAGATGGCATACTCTGTTATCCTAATGAACTCGAAAGTCAGAGCACCTCCAGAATTTTGATGCGATGCTCAATTGATATTTAAATATACCGATTCCCAAGGTTAGGTTATTCGTCAAAATAATCATCTCCTAAGACATTAAAATTTTCAAATTAACTCAATTAAATAAAATAAAATACCATACATCAATATACAACAAGCAGCGAGTGTGCTAGCTTATACAAGTTCTGCTTCTGCTATTTTTAGATATCCATGTTCAATTGATACTAGGCCAATTTTGCACCATATATATTTAAGTCTACTTTCTTTTCCATGTTCCACTAGCCTGTAAAATTCACAATGAATACAGTTTATCAACAATGATCGAAATATATTTTTGTGAAAAGCTTGTAAGATGCTATGTTGTCCTGACGCTAACGGTTAGTATCCGTTGAGTCTGGATGCCGATGCACTGTTTGCACGCTCCTTTTATAGTAATCTTGTACCCAGTTGTACCCGATTGTACCCGATCCCATGTGTATGTACCCAGATTTGGTAGATACATCCCATTGTTATTGTCGTTTTTGTACCCGACTTGATGTGTAGTTGTACCCGATTTGGAACATCTTAGGGACATTAAGAACAAAAAAGACACACCAGTAGCCATTCACTTTAATCTCCCTAATCACAACACCTCTTCAGTCAACTACAGAATCATTGAGGTGTTCCATCGCGATCCTGATTCCACGGAAGCAACGTCTATCCATAAGGAACGCGAGAAATTCTGGATCCACCAGCTACATAGCATGAACCCAATTGGAATTAATCACGCTGATTGGTGACAATCTCTACCTGAAAGTAGTACAATAAATACAATGATCGAAATATAGCTTGTATGGCTCTTTGGTGGTTGTTTCCTGTTTTATCTCTGGCCTCTGAACACATGATGCTTCCAATTGACCCACACTCCTACAGATAACAGGGTTACTAACAATTCTTTCTCCTTGCTACTAATGACTCGTCCGATAGTTGAGCAATCTTTGAACATAATTGTTTCAGCCATTAATTTCACATATTTGATTCCAAATTTAGCAAGGAGCATATTGATATATACCTAAAAGCATGTAGCTATACAGCACTGTGTAAACAGATGGTCTATTCTTTCCTCCTCGGTATTACATAATAAACACCGGTCTGTACTTATTATTTTGTACATATAAGTCAGATGGCCGACCCATAGCCTTCGATGGAGTAATCGCCATGCCAGGTCCCGTGCGTTTTCTGGTAGACAAGGTAGATGTATTGTTTTCCACGCATTTTTCCAGTTCTTTGGCGCGCATCCTAAAGTATTCCAATGCCTACCTGCAACAGGAGTCTGTCTCCGACTTTGCATTAGCATTCAATACCAGGCTCTAGATGCCATGTTGTATTTTATATGCTTTGACTTAAATACTAATGTTGGTTGCAACATATCTCTGTTGCCACGTGCTTTCGGAAATTTGAAACATTCACCAGGTATTGCATTCTTTATTCTAACAAATAAGCGTTGGGCATCAATATACCTCATTGATGTTGCTCTTGCTACATCCTGCATCGGAATCCATTTGCGAGATTTTGGATTAACTAAATCACGTAAATATTGAATGCCATTTTTGGTCATAGAGGGCAAATATAATACAGCATCATTATCACGAATCAACTCGTTGCCCCCAAAGACGTTGCTTTAAGGCATCTTCCCAACAACTTGGTTGTGGCATTGATCGTGTAAATATCTTTAAAGCTTCGAGCTGTTCTTTATATACGTTTGGTATCTTCTGATGGTTAGGTGGCAGTTTATTGTACACAAATAAACATTCTACTGGAAATGGATCTACGTACCTTTGTAGAAGTGTCCTTGCAACACTTGACCAAGATGAGTTTGAAGTGAGTAACTTATTCAATAATTTCAGTTTTAGCGAAGCACACTTTGCCAAATCCAGGCCTCCATCATGCGTTTCATTGGTGAGGATTGACTGCGATACTAAATGGGCTTTGTCCTCCCATAAGAAGGACAAAAGTAACGTGTTGATCTTTGACTCTACTGATTTGGGCATATGAACTACAGAAGTGGTATACCACAGTACAGATAAAATTAAATTATTACGGTCAAATGTCCTGCCACACAGTTAGGCGACGTCGTTTCCAATTTACTAATGCACACTTTAGCTTGGATAGCCTTTCTTCCCAGTTTATTATTACATCCTGTTCTTTACTAAAGTAAATACCCAAAATCTTTATGACATCATCTTACCAGTTAATATCCATAACATTGTCAGTTCTGTCCTTCCAAGCGCCAAAAGATAATCTCTTAGATTTGTCTCTATTGACTTTAAGCCCTGATGCCTTTTGTAAATCTGATAATACTCCATTTAAAATTCTAAAATCTGAATTTTTACCCACAAACACAGTCGTATCATCTGCATATTGAGACACCTGTAGTGCCCTTTCTACGCCACGTATACATATTCCTTGAAAATCATTACATTGCCTCAATGTGGCCACCAACGATTCCATAGCTATGGCGAATAGAAGCGGAGACAATGAGCAACCCTGTCTGACACCTCGTTTCAACACTACAGGTTCAGATAGGTGATTATTTACTAAATAGCAACTTGTTATATCAGTATATAAAATATTGACCCATTTAATAAATCTGGAACCAAAGCCAATATGGTATAAAGACTTAAACAAGAAATCCCATTCAAGTCTGTCAAACGCCTTCTCGTTATCAAGTGCTATTATTGCTGCTGGGATGCAATGCTGTTCAACTAATTGAATAAGGTCTCGTATAAGCAATGTGTTGTTTAACATCGTTCTTCCTGGTACAGAGCACGTTTGAGCATCATCAATTACTTCGCCTAGGACTGCGCCAAGTTTTAATGTTAGTGCCCGAGTAATAATCTTATAGTCTACACAGAGTAGAGAGATTGGTCTATAATTCTGTATTTTATTTCTGTCACCCCTCTTGTATATAAGCCGAACATATGCTTGGGCCATCGATGGAGGGAGATGTCATTGCTTAAAAATGCTAGCTGCTATTTCTTCTAATACTGGACCAAATATGTGCCAGAATGTTTGATAAAATTCGTCTGGAAGTCCGTCGCAGCCAGGAGACTTTTCAAACTTCAAATCATCAATTGTTAGTGATTGGTCACAACTTTCGCGACATGCATCTGGAAGTCTTTGCGTTATATTAGCTAAAATATCTCTAATTGCAGTTTCATCACTTCCCTCAGATTTATACAATGATTTGTAAAATTTGGATACTGTTCCCATCATCTCTGCATTTGAGGACACTGATACACCATCATTAGTCTCCAGTGAGCGCATTAATTTCTCTATACCTCTTGCTTCTTCCAAGTTACAAAAGTAACGTGTAGGCTTTTCACCCTCATGTGCATTTGTGCTCGTGCCATTATTTTGGCCCAATCAAACTGATATTGCTCTATTTCATTTAGTTTACCTTTTAATTTAACTAATAGTTCGTAATAATTATATTCTCCATCATTAATTTTCTTATTAATTTCACACAACGACCGCTGAAACGCCTTTTTATGCTTTCACATTTCTCGTGCTTTCCTGATGGAATACTTCCTTGAAATATGTTTCAGGTCGGATTCAATATCCTCCCGCCAGTCTGTTATACATTCATACAAACTTCTCTTTTCATCCCAATCCCTCCAACAACTTTCTACACATTTACGATAGCAACTATCTCGTAACAACGCTACATTGGGTTTCCAAAATCCATCTCCTCGTTTGATCCGGTCAGCATTGTCTAATGTGATGGAAAACATTGTGATCAGAGAAAGTTACTGGTTTTATATTAGTTTTACACATGTAACCTTTCAATGATCGTTCTACATAGATCCTGTCCAATCTGGATGCTTTCTTTCCATCGGTTGAAAACCAAGTAAAGTCCCTGCCCTCTGGATTTTCAATCCGATAAGTGTCTAACAAGCTTTTATAATCACAGATATGTTTCAAAATATTATGAGATGTGTCATTAAAACTGGACCTAGCGCTTCTGTCTTTAACTTCATCTAATATGCAATTAAAGTCACCGCCCATAATTAGGTTTTCAGCCGTTCTGTCTTGAATTATTACGGAAACATCATTTAGAAATTCACGGAGCAATTGATGAGAGGTTGGCGCATAAAGGCACATCAAATTTAAACTTGTGTTTAGTACATCATTTGATACACAAATCCATCGTCCATTTGTATCTGATGACGACGATATAACATCAACATTGGTGAGACAGCGGGGCAGGATAAGAATGGCCACTCCCGCGCTATTATCTTGTGATAAAAAAATAAAAGATCTGCCCTTTTGAAATATCTTTGAGAGATTCATACACTTCAATTTTTTGAATTTTGTAGAAAAGCAATATCAACTCTCTCATTTGATAATTCTTCAAGCAAGTGGCGCTGCTTGAATTCGGTATTTAAATCCTCTGCAATTGATGGTGCAGATAATCATAATTTGTAAAATGGTGTTTACAACCGCTATCATTAGATTAACTTGATTTGGGGTTTTTAGCTCGTTTCTTAGACCATTTACCTGATTTTCCTGTGAATTCAATGTTTCCTAGTTCTACCACAGACAAATATTCATATTTAGAAATATCAGAATCATGGCGTGGTAGACGATATTTCACGCCTCTCGCCGTTACATATGGCACTAACACTTCACCCCCTTCTGATCGGTACATTACCATTTCATCTTTCATCTGTGAACCCTGTGTTTGTATGGACACATCTGATTCTGCAACTGACATTGTATCATCATCCATATCATTTACTTCAATCTCAGATTCTGAGCTATTGTCTTCTTTATGATGGTTATTGCTACTTAAGTTACATTTGGCAGGAGCGTCATTTACCATATCTTCAAGCTGACTTATCAAGTGGGCTTAGCGGAAAATCGACTGAACTTTCCGTCTTCTGAGTCCTAAACTTATCCTGTCCTAATTTGAATTCATCTTCTAAGGAATTGTAAACTGGCTCTTCTGTAAGATCATCATTTTCCTGCGTGTCTTTTACAGCCACGTTTGACTCCACTGCATTTTGATTATTTTCTTGACTGAAGGTTATACCCTTCTCTAATACTTGAATTTCATTAACTGTAGTTACTTTAACAGGATTTGATGATTTGTTTGTGTCATTTTCAGTGGCATGAATCACTTCCGTAGTGATTGCTTCAGAAGCATTTGACTCAGTTGCACCCTTTAATGGGCGATTATCTACTGATACTGAGGGCTTGCTTTGATTTTTTGGACAGCGCCATTTAAAATGGTCACCTGAACCACAGCGCAAACATTTGTTTCGATTGGGACAATCTGTTGCCAAATGGTCAGTACTTAGGCAGATCCGGCACTCTTTAATGTTCCCTCTATACCATAACGCCAGGACAAAGCTGCTATCAAGCGTCAATCTGCTTGGTAAAGGCCTATCCACTATATCAAACCAGATGCGTCTTACACCGTTTTCTAGCGTTCTGTCAAAGGGATATGGTTCCCGCTCAATCTTTTGCACTTTGCCATACGTCTTGAGTTCATTCATGATTCTGTCATCTGGAATTTCTTGTGGAACTTTCATCTTCACTAGCAACCTATCTGACTCGATTTCCTCTACGTTACAAACTTCGCCTTTTACAATAAGAACATCTTCTAGAAGCTTTTCCTTGACCCCCTCATTTGACACTGTTACATTCCATACAGTTTTAGAAACATTGATAAGCCCCTGCAAAGCAGCAGGTCCCGCGCCAATGGCATCCTTTAACCCATGATACACGTCGATAGCCGTGACACCCCACCCCTTAGTTGTTATTTTAAGGCTTAGGGTACGCTTATAGGTCGCCATGGTGTTTTATAAAAAGAGGAAAGCCATACTACTACAATATATAATACAAAAATATAACACCAAGACGTCGGGGAAAGAGCTAAACACTAAATAAATAGTGTCCCCTTTTGAAACCCTGACGTCTACCAACAAATATACGAATAGAGAGTACAGTCGTATATTTGTTAGTTTGAACCACTTTCTAAGTGGTTCACTAACACCTAGCCGATTAAAGTGGTTTCCTAATGCATACTAACATATTACAGACATATATTTGTTAGTCTGTTCGAGTTGACCGGGGACAGCCAACTGACTATAAAGATTTATATAATCAAAGTACTAGGCTTACGCTTACAAATGGCAAAGGAATTAAATCCACTCACTCAAGGGATCTTGCCAAATACAATGCGCTAGCCAACGAACTATAGAAATAGCATACTGGCGCGGGGAGAAATGTATTGCATTGACCGCAGTAAGAGGAGACCTATTAAATGGCTGAAACCGCCAGCTAAGAGGAGTGCCTTTAGAAAATGGAGACACAAAATGCGCTCCAACCAAGACAAGAATGTACAAATTAAACATAAAGTTTGAAAGGAAATACTAATACGAAATATATGTATAAAATTTATCTACAAAATCGTGCTAGAAACTAGCAAATTCGGGCAGCAATTGCAGAGCTAAATAAACGCGTGCGTTCACTTCGACGACTACCACTACTACTACTACTACTACTACTACTACTACTACTACTACTACTACTACTACTACTACTACTACTACTACTACTACTACTACTGCTGCTGCTTCATATTCCAGCACGCTTACCATGAATTTAACTTATATATTGGAACACATGTACAGAATAAGTGCCGATTTGGGGAAATCCCATGAATGACGTAATGAAAACGTAATGTGCAAGGAATCCCATATCCGAATGCTGTCCGCTACATGTAGTGATCGGATCGGATACGGACAGGGTTCGCATACGCATACGGACATATGGAATCATACTATCTATTTGTAATGGGAGCGGGGGAAAAATCGGATACGGATACGCATGATACGCATGGATGAACAATGATGATGTGAACATGTAGCGAAAAATATAATTGAAAAAAGAACTTTTTAACGAACGAAGTTACTTTACATAGACCCGTGCCTGCGTGAATGACTATGCCTAGAAGTGTTCATCGATCCTACCAAACTGAATAGCCAATGATGATATACTACTAAGGATTGAAAATAGTAACCACTACTTTAACAAAATTATCGCAAAGACCAATCTCGAAAATACTCACCAGCCGCGAACGAACCGAAAAGATCTTAAAAATCGCGAGCAACGAGGGCAGGTAAGTATTCCAAAGAATACCCCGACGTTACAATCAGTGACGACCATTAGAGTAACCGGCTACCCAAAGGTCAATGCCGCCAAAGCGAAAAATGTATTATTAAATATTAGGTTAATCATAATAATTTACCTGTCATAATATCTTGGAAGTCCTTTCATTGGTTTTATTCAGTGTGTCCTTGACAAAGCGTCAGCCAATACGTTATCTGTTCCCTTTATATGGCTGATGGCTAAATTATATGCCTGGATCGTCAGACTCCACCTGTAAATACGTTGATTTTTACCTGACATTTTTTGTATAAAACAAGAGGATTGTGATCTGTAAAAATCTCAAAGGGAAATTTCGATGAACATAAATAGATGTTGAAATGTTGCAGTGAGACCACAAGAGCTAAACACTCCTTTTCGATTGTGGAGTATCTTACCTCACGCTTATCAAACTCTCTCGAGAAATAGCACACAGGGTGATCATGTCCCTTACTATCTTCCTGCATTAGTACAGCACCTAATTCCAGATCACTAGTATCAATTACCAACTTCATTGGTTTTGCGTAATCTGGTGCAGCCAGTACTGGACTTGAATACAAAATTGCCTTGATGTTATCGAAAGCATCAGTGTATTCTAATGTCCATAAAAATGGAACATTCTTTTTTAGCAAGTTCGTCAGCTGCAAGGGTTGAAAAATTCTTGCATAATTTCCTGGGAAAAAAACAGCCATGCCCAGGAAACGCATGATTTCCTTACGATTTCTAGGGGCTGGGTAATTATGGATGGCCTCCACCTTGGCTGTTTTAGGACGATCTTTCCCTTGCCCAACTTCATGACCTAGATATGTCACGGTTTCTTTGGCAATCTCACTCTTTGGGAGGTTAACAACCAGATCTGCTTCTTTCATTCGTTCAAAAAATTTGACGAATGGTTTCTACATGATCTTCCCAAATACTCGAGTATATAATTACATCATCGATGTATGTATCACAATTTGTAATTGGTGCTACCAGTGTGTTCATCAACCTCTGAAACGTTGAACCACTGTTTTTCATTCCAAATGACATTTTTAAGTATTCGTAAAAACCGCAAGTTGTCACAAATGCTGATATTGACCTTGCTCGATCTGTTAAAGGTACTTGCCAGTAATCTTTTAGCAAATCAAACTTAGTCATATATTTCGCATTTCTGATTCTGTCAATACAATCGTCAATTCTCGGTATTGTGAAACTATCACCAGAAGTGACGTCATTAACACAGCGGAAGTCAGTACAAAACTGGAAGCTGCCATCAGGCTTCGGTACCAAGACACATGGACTGCTCCAAGGGCTACCGCTAGGCTGTATAATGCCATTTTGTAACATATACACAATCTCTTTATCGATCATTTCAGATTTCATTGGGTTTGCATGATATGGAGATTGCTTGATGCTTGATTGGTTTGGCATTGCCCACGTCTATATCAGGGCATCCTGGAGTATCTTTGAAAAGACAAGGATACTGGTTACATACAGTTACTATGTCTTGTCTCTGATTATCCTTTAAATAGGACAATGTGTCGGACAATGACGACAAAGCATTTGTGTTGTCCATCTTTGGCTCGCATATTTTCTCAGTTGTTGATGTGAGATCAATGACGTCATCAAGGTGGAATACCTTTGTATCCACCTGTAGGATGACCACATCCTTGCAAGGAATAGTGATGTCATGATCAATATACTCGCGCAAGATATTGACATGACAACATTGGAGGGCTTTACATTTTCCTGGGGCTTTAATCCAGTAATTCAAATCACCATCACGACTTGTGATAATGTAAGGACCTTCGTATTTCACTTGTAAAGGATTACTTGTCACTGTAGTCAGCTTTAGGACGTTATCGCCAACTACGAATATTCGCTCTCTAGCATTTTTATCATACCATCGCTTTCGCTCGTTCTGGCTACTCTTCAGATTTTCTGCTGCAAAATCGTGTGTCATACTTAACTGTGTATGTAAATTGGTGACGTAATCAATTAGATTACTATCTGAGTGCAGAGTTAATAGTTGCTCTTTCAATACAGTTAAAGGACTTCGGGCTGTATGCCCGAATACCAGTTCATTTGAAGAATATCCAAGTGATTCGTTAAGTGTATCACGGATATAAAACATGACCAAATTAACCCCTTGATCCCAATCGCGTAAACTTTCAGTACAAAATTTTTGCAGCATCGGCTTAAGAGTACCATGCATTCGTTCTAAGGTGCCCTGATAATCAGGATGATAAGTGGTGCTAGTTATATGCTTAATACCAAGTTCTTGACAAACTTGTGCGAAAATATTCGATGTGAAATTTGACCCTTGATCAGTTTGAATTTTGCGTGGTAAACCAAAAATGGTGAAAAACTTTAGCAAAGCTTTCACCACGAATTTTGCTGTAATATTTCTCAGTGGAACGGCATTAACAAATCTTGTACTTGAACAAAGAATAGTTAGCAAATACTGATTGCCAGCCTTTGTACGACTGAGCGGGCCAACACAATCCAAGACAATTTTTGAAAATGGTTGGCCAAACGCCGGAATCGGTGACAAAGGCGCTTTGACTATGGGTTGGTTTGGTTTGCCAACCAACTGGCAGGTTTTACAGGATTTACAAAATGTGTTTATGTCACTGTGAATTAAAGGGCAGTAGAAATTGCACGTAACAATGGAAGTGGTCTTTTTATGGCCAAAATGTGGACCACATTGTGAGTCGCTATGAGCCTGCTCAAGTACTTTATACCTGTACTGCACAGGTAGTACTAATTGCTCTACCACTCTGTGTTTATCATCTGGTTTTGAATCACGTGGAGTGTATTTACGTCTGAGGATTCCGTTATCCCAGTAATAACAGATACGGTAGTTAAGCCTCATCTCTGGATCACTAACCAGAGGAGATACATGCTTTAACCCCTTATCCTCCATTTGCAGACGCGCCAGTTCCCCCAGAGCTGTACTCCAACTTGGGATCACCTGCAAACGTGACACAGCGATACGTGCTTTTAGCTGTTCCAGCATCCACCTCCATCCCTGTCAGATTCATCACATGACCTCTAGCTTGGGCGCATGTAACGACACATGTCGAAGTTTGAGTTTGAAAATCTCGACTATGTACATGCGTATCGACGCATGTCGGATAGCCATTGAGAAAACAAGTGTCATCACACGAATCGGGAGATGGGAAGTCGGACACTATGGGACATGCCATGGAAGTATTCACTGCACTTTTACCCATGCATAATGCTTTAGCCTGCTCGGGCTTAATAAACAATGCACTAAATCATTTCCCAATAATAATGAAATTCCTACTATAGGTAATTTCTTTACAACTCCAACGGTTACATTATGAATCTCGTTTGCGATTTCTAAATTTATTTTATGACGTGGAATCTTCACAAATTCCATTTTTACGCCACAGATTAATACGCTATAACCTGTATATGACTCTTCAGGACACTGCAAAAATGACTGTAATAACAAAGTCTGTGATGAAGCAGTGTCTCTCAAAATGGTGACCGGGGTTGAAACAATGATTGTTTTATTTACAGTTAAGCGAATCACCCCGGTTAAACAATAATCTCTAAATAATACGTCAACTTCGGGAAATCTAGGTGGATCAACGACAGTCTCCTGCCATTCATAAGACTCAGATGTATTTAACTGATCGAATTCATCTTCGTTCGTTAACTCATTAGTTAATGACTGGTCAGAACAATCAATCAAATCACATACAACTGACTCCTCAATTCCAATTGGCATGGATGGTTTACGACCTACCTGAGCAAACTTACTCACAGGTTGAGAACAATTTGCATCGGAAGCAGCGTTGGGTGCTAGCTTGATTTCTGTTTGGACTTGCCAAATTGTGCCTCTCCACCGGTGAGTTGTTTCTACCATCCATGCGAACTGGGCTTAATACATTGTTTGGTGAAAAATGTATGTTTGGCCAGTTCCTGTTTGTACTGCCACTAGAACGCAAAGAAGACTCTGCAGTTTGGCCAGCAGTATTTTGCTTGTTATAGTTACGGTTAGTGCCATTTTAAACGGTTTAAATGATGTGTTATTGGTAGATGGATTCCGAAATGGTTGTATATTGACACTGTTTATCTCGACTAGATTGGCCGCAACCTCAAGATTCTTGATGGAAGTTTGCAGATCAAGAAATCGTCTCTGATGTTGTGGCAAAGTAAGTCAAAATTGCTCGAAGAGCATTAGATTACGTAACTCTTGGAAAGTTTTAATGTTTTCTGACTTTAGCCAGTTATCAAAATTCTGTTGTAACCGCTTAGAATGATTTCTGAAATTCAACTCCACTTGTTCATATCTCCTGAACAACTGTCGATATGCTTCTGGAACCTTTGAGTATGCTCCCAAAACTATGGATTTGATTTTCTGATAATCCTTTCGGTCATCAGAATTTAAACCATTTTGCTGTCTGAGCCCAACCAAAAAGTGCTGTACGTACTAAGATTGGCCAACTACTTACCGGCCAATTTAGGTCGACAGCTGTCTGCTCGAAGGCACTGAAAAAAGCCTCTGGATCCCTTTCTAAAAATTTTGGAACCAGTCGAGTTTCACTTGATATATGAAATTGTGGAGTCCGAGGTTGAACAGTATCTACAGGAATGTATAGTGTTCTTTTCAAAACTTCCAATTCATATTCTTGACATCTGGCGTCACTCTCATGTTTCTGTGCTTCTGCGTTACGTGTCCGTGCCTCCATGTCATATTTGGCTGTTTCACATTTGAAACGATGTTCCTCTTTTTTAAATTGTATTTCCTCTGATTTGAGGTGTAACTCAGCCAGCCTATATTTCATAATGTCATTTGAAGCAGATTCCTCATTGGCTTGAACCACATGTTCTGACTTGATGGATACGTCATCAGGATCTTTAAACGTAGACTCATCATTCTCATCCTCTTGAGGAAGATTATCTAAATCGGTCGGATCCATAATCATATCTCCACTGTCCACCAACGATTTGATTATCAGCTTCTGTAATGTTGGCTTACTTACCTGACATGGAACCTCAATCTTATAATGCATGGCTATTGCTCGCAAATAATTTACAGTCACAGCCAATATCGTGGGAACTGCCGGATGCACAGCAAAGCTTCTTACAAAAGAGTCCATTATGTAAAGTGGAACCCAAACCAGAAGACGTGAGCCAGACAAACATAAAATTCTTGACCTTCTTGTCTCGATAAGGGACGGGATATGATTCAGTTTAAATAATGAATCGATTCCGTTAATTCGCATTGAGTCGAATTGTATAAAATCGTGTAACTCAAATCTTTACTGATTTTACCCGATGGAAATAACTTCTATCATGGGTCTGAGAAATGTCTATTTTCGTAGGAATAGAAGATTAATATGAAAATTTACTACTGGAATGATTCATTCATCACCGACTTTCATTATAAATGGTAGTCAGTATACCATTAAGTAATTACTAACCTATACAAATTAAATAATTAAGATGTATAGTATATTATGTTTTGTGTTTGTTGTTGTAATGTCATACCAAAATCTGCATATCTTTCGTAGAGACGTAAAGACTGTAGTCTGTCATAGTTGAGTTGCTTGACCGTGGAGAGATGGTCAAAGAAGATGATCAGAAATAGGTCGTGCGAATCTGGAATAATAATCGATATATATGTGTGATATAAACACAGGCACATGAATATAAGGAGCGTGACGTCAATGGCGAAACATATATGAGCAACGCCCAATGTGGGCGTTAAAGCACAATTACATTAAACGAAATGGAGATACAGAGGTGATTCATTGAAGACTATCATCGGATGACTGCTGTTAAGAATCGAGTCTTGAAATGTAATTCGAAGACGATAACTATATTACATCAGTGTTCTGATAACTGATGCGTAGAGGTAAAGAACGGGTCCGACACATCTCTATGGTGAGTGAGAATGTTCGATGATGGATCTTTATGTTTGTAGCTTTTATGGGTGGAAAGCGATCCCGGAATAGACTGAAGATTATCGTAGAAGCATTCGACGATGGGTCATAAGATTAGAAGACCCATGAGTAGATGAATGACTACTGAAGAAGGTTCAATGGCGGGTTCGGGAGGATAAGTGGTTCCCCATGGCTGATTTGAACCCGGAGCCGGAAGGCGTGATGGTAGGTGAGCTAAGTGAGTTGTCCCTAGGCCGTGGAGAGGTGTTTGATAGATGAGTGTTTATTGAAATGTGATCGCAGATCAGGCGAAAATGATCGACTGATCGATTACCCCAGTTCTCTTGTAGATTTCACGCCTCCTCCATAGGAATCAATTACGGCACCTAGGACTATCACTACTAATTCAACTTAATATAAAACGTTGATATTCAACTACTTGGCATTATAACTTAGCTTGTTCATCTTAAAAGGAACCCCTACCGCTCACATAAAACAATAATAAGAAAACTTTTTAAAAACCACATTTGAAGAACCAGACCCATCTCGCTGGTTTCACGCCTGCACAGACACTAATCTTGCTATTCACTGACACATGCTTTGGCGGCAACCTTCGCGCCGAGAAGCATGTATAATGCCATATATAGAAGTTGACTGATCAATCATAGTATTGAGTGATCACTTAACCATATCGAAATCAGACAATATAGTCCCAGATCAATTTAACCAATTTTGGATCATATTTTGAAAACATGGCATCTATCGTGTCAGATTAACATTCTTAGGCCCATAAGCAATTTATAAGCGGCCTTATCCAAATTTTAATTTTGTTTGTGACCTCATCAACTTAAAGTTGACGCGTCTCTCCTTACAGTAGTAGTAGTAGTAGTAGTAGTAGTAGTAGTAGTAGTAGTAGTAGTAGTAGTAGTAGTAGTAGTAGTAGTAGTAGTAGTAGTAGTAGTAGTAGTAGTAGTAGTAGTAGTAGTAGTATACTTACTTAGAAGTTCAGATTTTATTCCAGCGAACCGCCATCTTCAAATATTTAAAAACTCGTTCATACCCAGTGTTATCCAATTGTGGAATAACCTAGATATAACACTAAAATCAGCTCCCTCAGTATCGGTTTCCAAAACAACTCTTACAAAAACTTATCAAAATATGCAAGACCAATTCTCCGCTTACTATTCATTTGGTAAAAGACGCAAAAATATCATAACAAGCAAACTAAGAAATAATTGCGGCCAACTAAGCAATGATCTGTACAGATATCACCTACTTGAACACCCCAACTGCTCTTACTGTCAACGCCCAGAAACCTCTTATCATTACTTTTTTTAATGTCCAGGATGGGAAAATGAAAGATGCGATTTATTTGATTCCCTTCATGAAATTACCACATGCAGATATTTCTCTGGACATTTTCTTGCAGGGAAGTAATACATTTTCTACTGAAATTAATGAAAATTTACTTAGAAAGGTACATAATTTTATAAGAAAAACAAATAAGTTTTAACATTATTGAAAGTTCTTTCTGTAATCTGCCTATCTATAAACCGGTCAAATGTTAATATTGTGTATTATGGTGATCAGTGTTGATGTGTTTGCGCGGTCACACCTGCCGGTTGCCACCACCACACGGGCCACGTTATCATAAAAAACATATGCGTACCTAATGTATTTTATCCCAAGTGGAAATTATCCTCTGCGGACAGAATGTGGCGGTTCCTTGCGGGTCGCCGTCATACGGCCGCAGGGGTTGGTGATCGCTGTAGGCAGGTTTGGCTATACATCGTACTGACATGCTTGTGATGAGTATGATAACATTATTAACTGGTATAGTAAATTTGAGCTCTCCCTCCCTCCCTCTCCCCCCTCTCTCTCTCTCTCTCTCTCTCTCTCTCTCTCTCTCTCTCTCAAGCAAATCTTTAATCACATATAATATGATCATGTGTCCATAGCCTGGCCACTAAGATCTGTTTCTAGTATTCCTTTGATAATGACGTCTATATGCTACATCACCCCAGCCATCCATAACCTCACGGAAAGCAGTGGATAGTTCTATTATATGCGTCTATAAGGTGTCGATGACTGCAGCTAATACCGTTGTACGTCCATAAGCGCAGAGTTCGTCTATAAGACGAGGGCAAGTGACAGCTGTTTCTGCTACTCTGTGGTTCTTGTAGCTATGTGCCTTTAGGGGCATTGCCAATAGGATGAATAAAATGAGAAACCATCAGATATTATATTATTCTTTGATTCGTTTGTTATTTCCCGCAGTGAATAGGATTTGAATCTCTAATTATTTTGCTATTTTGTCATCGCTGGCCCCATTCAATGTCATTGTGCGTCGATACCCGCATCCACAAGCAGCAGTTTCTATTTGTAATTTGCTATGGTATGAGTGTTAGTCGTTATTTCCTTGGTGTGAATGTATTTGTTCCATATTTGTCTAGGACCGCACGACTGATAGACACATACTACAGTTTTATATAGGTACACTATACAGTTGTTTACAGGTACACTATACAGTTGTTTACAGGTACACTATACAGTTGTTTACAGGTACACTATACAGTTTTATACAGGTACACTATACAGTTGTATACAGGTACACTATACAGTTTTATACAGGTACACTATACAGTTATATACAGGTACACTATACAGTTGTATACAGGTACACTATACAGTTATATACAGGTACACTATACAGTTGTATACAGGTACACTATACAGGTGTATACAGGTACACTATACAGTTGTATACAGGTACACTATACAGTTGTATATAGGTACACTATACAGGTGTATACAGGTACACTATACAGGTGTATACAGGTACACTACATGATGGAGAGGGGCAACAGCGAAAAGTAAAAAAAAGAAAGATATGGTAAATAGAGTTGAGACTTTTGTCGTGGTTGATGTTGAGACCTCAGTCTTCGGTTCTGCTGGAAGACTTTATTTGTTGTTTCTGTTGCTCACACATTTATTGAGTTCCAAACAGCATGCACTCTACACTTCGCTGGCCATTTTGGAATGAACGTCTCACCACACAGTGACAGGTCAAAATTACTGGGTCCGGGTGTTGCAATAAATAGATACAGCCACTGCAAGTACCCGATAGAAACAAATGGAAGCAAATTATTCTAATTATGCAAAAACATGGTAATGTCACCACCTCGAATGATATCCTAATTGACTATGCTCTAATAAACGTAAACCATAAACGTACAAATAAAAACTTTTATGTTGTGATTTTGATCCGCTATCAGACGTACACTTCACCCTAAATATGCTATTAGATATTGTTAACCACCACCCCCAGCACCTCCACCCCCCCCCTCCCCACCCCACCCCACAACTCCCCCAACACAACCCCCCTCAAACCCGCCACCACCCCACCCGAACGTCGAAGTCATTCCACTTCAATTGCCATGACGTCACAAGTCATTCCATTTCCATTGACATTAACGTCACAAGTCATTCCACTTCGATTACACCACTGCTATTTTCACCACCACCGACTCCTACCATCGCCTCCAACAACAATAACAACACTACAATCACCACCAATGCCGCCGCTATTGCCTGAACCGCCACCAACGACGACGGCGCTGCCGACAACGACAATGGCAACAACAATAGCAACAACGACGACGACGATGATGACGACGACGACGACGACTACTATGCCTACTACTGTACCACTGCTGCTTCTGCTGCTGCTGCTGCTGCCGCCGCCGCCGCTGCTGCCGCCGCCGCTGCTGCTGCTGCTGCTGCTGCTGCAGCTGCTGCTGCTGCTAGTACTACTACTACTACTACTACTACTACTACTACTACTACTACTACTACTACTACTACTACGGCAACAACAACAACAACAACAACAACAACAACAACAACAACAACAGTGATAAAGTTAATGATAATAATAATTTGCATTAAATGGAACTAAAATAAAAAAGAGAATGAGTCTATTGTTCATAGAGATGTGTTGTTCATAGAGATGTGTTGTTCATAGAGATGTGTTGTTCATAGAGATGTATTGTTCACAGAGATGTGTTGTTCATAGAGATGTGTTGTTCATAGAGATGTGTTGTTCATAGAGATGTGAAGGGGTCTGACTGCACACTAGGATTCGATAAGAAAGAGTATGTCTGCACACTAGGATTCGATAAGAAAGGATGTGACTGCACACTAGGATTCGATAAGAAATGGTGTGATTGCACACTAGGATTCGATAAGAAAGGATGTGACTGCACACTAGGATTCGATAAGAAAAGATGTGACTGCACACTAGGATTCGATAAGAAAGGATGTGACTTCACACTAGGATTCGAAAAGAAACGATGTGACCGCACACTAGGATTCGATAAGAAAGGGTGTGATTGCACACTAGGATTCGATAAGAAACGGTGTGACAGCACACTAGGATTCGATAAGAAAGGATGTGACTTCACACTAGGATTCGAAAAGAAACAATGTGACCGCACACTAGGATTCGATAAGAAAGGGTGTGATTGCACACTAGGATTCGATAAGAAAGGGTGTGACTGCACACTAGGATTCGATAAGAAAGGATGTGACTTCACACTAGGATTCGATAAGAAAGGGTGTGACTTCACACTAGGATTCGAAAGGAAGGGTGTGACTGCACACTAGGATTCGATAAAAAAAAAAGGATGTGAGTGCACACTAGGATTAGATAAGAAAGGATGTGACAGTACACTAGGATTCGATAAGAAAGGGTGTGACTGCACACTAGGATTCGATAAGAAAGGATGTGACGGCACACTAGGATTCGAAAAGAAAGGGTGTGACTGCACACTAGGATTCGATAAGAAAGGATGTGACTGCACACTAGGATTCGCTAAGAAAGGATGTGACAGCACACTAGGATTCGATAAGAAAGGGTGTGACTGCACACTAGGATTCGATAAGAAAGTATGTGACTGCACACTAGGATTCGAAAAGAAACGATGTGACTGCACACTAGGATTCGATAAGAAATGGTGTGACTGCACACTAGGATTTGATAAGAAAGGGTGTAACTGTACACTAGGATTCGATAAGATAAGGATGTGACTGCACACTAGGATTCGATAAGAAAGGGTGTGACTGCACACTAGGATTCGATAAGAAAGGGTGTGACTGCACACTATGAGTCCACAAGAAGGGGTGGGACTGCACACTAGGATTCGATAAGAAAGGATGTGACTGCACATTAGGATTCGATAAGAAAGGATGTGACTGCACACTAGGATTCGATAAGAAAGGGTGTGACTGCACTCTAGGATTCGATAAGAAAGAGTGTGACTGCACGCTAGAATTCGATAAGAAAGGATGTGACTGCACACTAGGATTCGATAAGATAAGGATGTGACTGCACACTAGGATTCGATAAGAAAGGGTGTGACTGCACACTAGGATTCGATAAGAAAGGGTGTGACTGCACTCTAGGATTCGGTAAGAAAGAGTGTGACTGCACGCTAGGATTCGATAAGAAAGGATGTGACTGCACACCAGGATTCGATAAGATAAGGATGTGACTGCACACTAGGATTCGATAAGAAAGGGTGTGACTGCACACTAGGATTCGATAAGAAAGGGTGTGACTGCACACTAGGATTCGATAAGAAAGGGTGTGACTGCACACTAGGATTCGATAAGATAAGGATGTGACTGCACACTAGGATTCGATAAGAAAGGGTGTGACTGCACACTAGGATTCGATAAGAAAGAGGGTGACTGCACGCTAGGATTCGATAAGAGCGGGTGTACTGCACACTAGGAGTCCACAAGAAGGGGTGTGACTGCACACTAGGAGTCCACAAGAAAGAGTGTGATTGCACAGCAGGATTCGATAAGAAAGGATATGACTGCTCACTAAGATTCGATAAGAAAGAGTGTGACTGCACATTAGGATTCGATAAGAAGGGTGTGACTGCACACTAGGATTCGATAAGAAGAGGTGTGACTGCACACTAGGATTCGATAAGAAAGAGTGTGACTGCACACTAGGAGTCCACAAGAAAGGATGTGACTGCACACTAGGATTCGATAAGAAAGGATGTGACTGCACACTAGGATTCGATAAGAAAGGATGTGACTTCACACTCGGATTCGAAAAGAAACGATGTGACCACACACTAGGATTCGATAAGAAAGGGTATGATTGCACTCTAGGATTCGATAAGAAAGGGTGTGACTGCACACTAGGATTCGATAAGAAAGGATGTGACTGCACACTAGGATTCGCTAAGAAAGGATGTGACAGCACACTAGGATTCGATAAGAAAGGGTGTGACTGCACACTAGGATTCGATAAGAAAGTATGTGACTGCACACTAGGATTCGAAAAGAAACGATGTGACTGCACACTAGGATTCGATAAGAAATTGTGTGACTGCACACTAGGATTTGATAAGAACGGGTGTAACTGCACACCAGGATTCGATAAGATAAGGATGTGACTGCACACTAGGATTCGATAAGAAAGGGTATGACTGCACACTATGAGTCCACAAGAAGGGGTGTGACGGCACACTAAGATTCGAAAAGAAAGGGTGTGACTGTACACTAGGATTCGATAAGAAAGGATGTGACTTCACACTAGGATTCGAAAAGAAACGATGTGACTGCACACTAGGATTCGATAAGAAAGGGTGTGATTGCACACTAGGATTCGATAAGAAAGGGTGTGACTGCACACTAGGATTCGATAAGAAAGGATGTGACTTCACACTAGGATTCGATAAGAAAGGGTGTGACTGCACACTAGGAGTCCACAAGAAGGGGTGTGACTGCACATTAGGATTCGAAAAGAAGGGTGTGACTGTACACTAGGATTCGATAAGAAAGGATGTGACCGCACACTAGGAGTCCACAAGAAAGAGTGTGATTGCACAGCAGGATTCGATAAGAAAGGATATGACTGCTCATTAGGATTCGATAAGAAAGAGTGTGACTGCACACTAGGATTCGATAAGAAGGGGTGTGACTGCACACTAGGATTCGATAAGAAGGGGTGTGACTGCACACTAGGATTCGATAAGAAAGAGTGTGACTGCACACTAGGAGTCCACAAGAAAGGATGTGACTACACACTAGGATTCGATAAGAAAGGATGTGACTGCACACTAGGATTCGATAAGAAAGGGTGTGACTGCACTCTAGGATTCGATAAGAAAGAGTGTGACTGCACGCTAGGATTCGATAAGAAAGGATGTGACTGCACACTAGGATTCGATAAGATAAGGATGTGACTGCACACTAGGATTCGATAAGAAAGGGTGTGACTGCACACTAGGATTCGATAAGAAAGGGTGTGACTGCACTCTAGGATTCGATAAGAAAGAGTGTGACTGCACGCTAGGATTCGATAAGAAAGGATGTGACTGCACACTAGGATTCGATAAGATAAGGATGTGACTGCACACTAGGATTCGATAAGAAAGGGTGTGACTGCACACTAGGATTCGATAAGAAAGGGTGTGACTGCACACTAGGATTCGATAAGATAAGGATGTGACTGCACACTAGGATTCGATAAGAAAGGGTGTGACTGCACACTAGGATTCGATAAGAAAGAGGGTGACTGCACGCTAGGATTCGATAAGAGCGGGTGTACTGCACACTAGGAGTCCACAAGAAGGGGTGTGACTGCACACTAGGAGTCCACAAGAAAGAGTGTGATTGCACAGCAGGATTCGATAAGAAAGGATATGACTGCTCACTAGGATTCGATAAGAAAGAGTGTGACTGCACATTAGGATTCGATAAGAAGGGTGTGACTGCACACTAGGATTCGATAAGAAGGTGTGTGACTGCACACTAGGATTCGATAAGAAAGAGTGTGACTGCACACTAGGAGTCCACAAGAAAGGATGTGACTGCACACTAGGATTCGATAAGAAAGGATGTGACTGCACACTAGGATTCGATAAGAAAGGATGTGACTTCACACTAGGATTCGAAAAGAAACGATGTGACCACACACTAGGATTCGATAAGAAAGGGTATGATTGCACTCTAGGATTCGATAAGAAAGGGTGTGACTGCACACTAGGATTCGATAAGAAAGGATGTGACTGCACACTAGGATTCGCTAAGAAAGGATGTGACAGCACACTAGGATTCGATAAGAAAGGGTGTGACTGCACACTAGGATTCGATAAGAAAGTATGTGACTGCACACTAGGATTCGAAAAGAAACGATGTGACTGCACACTAGGATTCGATAAGAAATTGTGTGACTGCACACTAGGATTTGATAAGAAAGGGTGTAACTGCACACCAGGATTCGATAAGATAAGGATGTGACTGCACACTAGGATTCGATAAGAAAGGGTATGACTGCACACTATGAGTCCACAAGAAGGGGTGTGACGGCACACTAAGATTCGAAAAGAAAGGGTGTGACTGTACACTAGGATTCGATAAGAAAGGATGTGACTTCACACTAGGATTCGAAAAGAAACGATGTGACTGCACACTAGGATTCGATAAGAAAGGGTGTGATTGCACACTAGGATTCGATAAGAAAGGGTGTGACTGCACACTAGGATTCGATAAGAAAGGATGTGACTTCACACTAGGATTCGATAAGAAAGGGTGTGACTGCACACTAGGAGTCCACAAGAAGGGGTGTGACTGCACATTAGGATTCGAAAAGAAGGGTGTGACTGTACACTAGGATTCGATAAGAAAGGGTGTGACCGCACAGTAGGAGTCCACAAGAAAGAGTGTGATTGCACAGCAGGATTCGATAAGAAAGGATATGACTGCTCATTAGGATTCGATAAGAAAGAGTGTGACTGCACACTAGGATTCGATAAGAAGGGGTGTGACTGCACACTAGGATTCGATAAGAAGGGTGTGACTGCACACTAGGATTCGATAAGAAAGAGTGTGACTGCACACTAGGAGTCCACAAGAAAGGATGTGACTACACACTAGGATTCGATAAGAAAGGATGTGACTTCACACTAGGATTCGAAAAGAAACGATGTGACCGCACACTAGGATTCGATAAGAAAAGGTATGATTGCACTCTAGGATTCGATAAGAAAGGGTGTGACTGCACACTAGGATTCGATAAGAAAGGATGTGACTGCACACTAGGATTCGCTAAGAAAGGATGTGACAGCACACTAGGATTCGATAAGAAAGGGTGTGACTGCACACTAGGATTCGATAAGAAAGTATGTGACTGCACACTAGGATTCGAAAAGAAACGATGTGACTGCACACTAGGATTCGATAAGAAATTGTGTGACTGCACACTAGGATTTGATAAGAAAGGGTGTAACTGCACACCAGGATTCGATAAGATAAGGATGTGACTGCACACTAGGATTCGATAAGAAAGGGTGTGACTGCACACTATGAGTCCACAAGAAGGGGTGTGACGGCACACTAAGATTCGAAAAGAAAGGGTGTGACTGTACACTAGGATTCGATAAGAAAGGATGTGAGTTCACACTAGGATTCGATAAGAAAGGATGTGACATCACACTAGGATTCGAAAAGAAACGATGTGACTGCACACTAGGATTCGATAAGAAAGGGTGTGATTGCACACTAGGATTCGATAAGAAAGGGTGTGACTGCACACTAGGATTCGATAAGAAAGGATGTGACTTCACACTAGGATTCGATAAGAAAGGGTGTGACTTCACACCAGGATTCGAAAAGAAAGGGTGTGACTGCACACTAGGATTCGATAAAAGAGGATGTGAGTGCACACTAGGATTAGATAAGAAAGGGTGTGACTGTACACCAGGATTCGATAAGAAATGGTGTGACTGCACACTAGGATTCGATAAGAAAGGATGTGACTGCACACTAGGATTCGAAAAGAAAGGATGTGACTGCACACTAGGATTCGAAAAGAAAGGATGTGACTGCACACTAGGATTCGATAAGAAAAGATGTGACTGCACACTAGGATTCGATAGGAAAGGGTGTGACTGCATACTATGAGTCCACAAGAAGGGGTGTGACTGCACACTAGGATTCGATAAGAAACGGTGTGACTGCACACTAGGATTCGATAAGAAAGGATGTGACTGCACACTAGGATTCGATAAGAAAGGGTGTGACTGCACACTAGGATTCGATAAGAAAGGGTGTGACTTCACACTAGGATTCGAAAAGAAACGATGTGACTGCACACTAGGATTCGATAAGAAAGGGTGTGATTGCACACTAGCATTCGATAAGAAAGGGTGTGACTGCACACTAGGATTCGATAAGAAAGGATGTGACTTCACACCAGGATTCGAACAGAAAGGGTGTGACTTCACACCAGGATTCGAAAAGAAAGGGTGTGACTGCACACTAGGATTCGATAAAAGAGGATGTGAGTGCACACTAGGATGCAATAAGATAAGGATGTGACTTCACACTATGAGTCCACAAGAAGGGGTGTGACTGCACATTAGGATTCGAAAAGAAGGGTGTGACTGTACACTAGGATTCGATAAGAAAGGGTGTGACCGCACACTAGGAGTCCACAAGAAAGAGTGTGATTGCACAGCAGGATTCGATAAGAAAGGATATGACTGCTCATTAGGATTCGATAAGAAAGAGTGTGACTGCACACTAGGATTCGATAAGAAGGGGTGTGACTGCACACTAGGATTCGATAAGAATGGGTGTGACTGCACACTAGGATTCGATAAGAAAGAGTGTGAATGCACACTAGGAGTCCACAAGAAAGGATGTGACTACACACTAGGATTCGATAAGAAAGGATGTGACTGCACACTAGGATTCGATAAGAAAGGATGTGACTTCACACTAGGATTTGAAAAGAAACGATGTGACCGCACACTAGGATTCGATAAGAAAGGGTATGATTGCACTCTAGGATTCGATAAGAAAGGGTGTGACTGCACACTAGGATTCGATAAGAAAGGATGTGACTGCACACTAGGATTCGCTAAGAAAGGATGTGACAGCACACTAGGATTCGATAAGAAAGGGTGTGACTGCACACTAGGATTCGATAAGAAAGTATGTGACTGCACACTAGGATTCGAAAAGAAACGATGTAACTGCACACTAGGATTCGATAAGAAATTGTGTGACTGCACACTAGGATTTGATAAGAAAGGGTGTAACTGCACACCAGGATTCGATAAGATAAGGATGTGACTGCACACTAGGATTCGATAAGAAAGGGTGTGACTGCACACTATGAGTCCACAAGAAGGGGTGTGACGGCACACTAAGATTCGAAAAGAAAGGGCGTGACTGTACACTAGGATTCGATAAGAAAGGATGTGAGTTCACACTAGGATTCGATAAGAAAGGATGTGACTTCACACTAGGATTCGAAAAGAAACGATGTGACTGCACACTAGGATTCGATAAGAAAGGGTGTGATTGCACACTAGGATTCGAAAAGAAAGGGTGTGACTGCACACTAGGATTCGATAAGAAAGGATGTGACTTCACACTGGGATTCGATAAGAAAGGGTGTGACTTCACACCATGATTCGAAAAGAAAGGGTGTGACTGCACACTACGATTCGATAAAAGAGGATGTGAGTGCACACTAGGATTAGATAAGAAAGGGTGTGACTGTACACCAGGATTCGATAAGAAATGGTGTGACTGCACACTAGGATTCGATAAGAAAGGATGTGACTGCACACTAGGATTCGAAAAGAAAGGATGTGACTGCACACTAGGATTCGCTAAGAAAGGATGTGACTGCACACTAGGATTCGATAAGAAAAGAAGTGACTGCACACTAGGATTCGATAGGAAAGGGTGTGACTGCACACTATGAGTCCACAAGAAGGGGTGTGACTGCACACTAGGATTCGATAAGAAACGGTGTGACTGCACACTAGGATTCGATAAGAAAGGATGTGACTGCACACTAGGATTCGATAAGAAAGGGTGTGACTGCACACTAGGATTCGATAAGAAAGGGTGTGACTTCACACTAGGATTCGAAAAGAAACGATGTGACTGCACACTAGGATTCGATAAGAAAGGGTGTGATTGCACACTAGCATTCGATAAGAAAGGGTGTGACTGCACACTAGGATTCGATAAGAATGGATGTGACTTCACATTAGGATTCGATAAGAAAGGGTGTGACTTCACACCAGGATTCGAAAAGAAAGGTGTGACTACACACTAGGATTCGATAAAAGAGGATGTGAGTGCACACTATGATTCAATAAGATAAGGATGTGACTTCACACTATGAGTCCACAAGAAGGGGTGGGACTGCACATTAGGATTCGATAAGATAAGGATGTGACTGGATACTAGGATTCGATAAGAAAGGGTGTGACTGCACTCTAGGATTCGATAAGAAAGAGTGTGACTGCACACTAGGAGTCCACAAGAAAGAGTGTGATTGCACAGCAGGATTCGATAAGAAAGGATATGACTGCTCACTAGGATTTGATAAGAAAGAGTGTGACTGCACACTAGGATTCGATAAGAAGGGGTGTGACTGCACACTAGGATTCGATAAGAAAGGGTGTGACTGCACACTAGGATTCGAAAAGAAAGGGTGTGACTGCACACTAGGATTTGATAAGAAAGGGTGTGACTGCACACTAGGAGTCCACAAGAAAGAGTATGTCTGCACACTAGGATTCGATAAGAAAAGATGTGACTGCACACTAGGATTCGATAAAAAAAAGGATGTGACTGCACACTAGGAGTCCACAAGAAGGGGTGTGACAAGGGGTGTGACTGCACACTAGGATTCGAAATGAAAGGGTGTGACTGTACACTAGGAGTCCACAAGAAAGAGTGTGATTGCACAGAAGGATTCGATAAGAAAGGATATGACTGCACACTAGGATTCGATAAGAAAGAGTGTGACTGCACACTAGGATTCGATAAGAAGGGGGTGTGACTGCACACTAGGATTCGATAAGATAGGGTTTGACTGCACATTCGGATTTGATAAGAAAGGGTGTGACTGCACACTAGGATTCGATAAGAAAGAGTGTGACTGCACAGCAGGATTCGATAAGAAATAGTGTGACTGCACACTAGGATTCGATAACAAAGGGTGTGACTGCACACTAGGAGTCCACATGAAGGGGTGTGACTGCACACTAGTATTCGAAAAGAAAGGGTGTGATTGTACACTAGGATTCGATAAGAAAGGGTGTCACTGCACACTAGGATTCCATAAGAAAGAGTGTGACTGCACACTAGGATTCGATAAGAAGGGGTGTGACTGCACACTAGGATTCGAAAAGAAAGAGTGTGACTGCACAGCAATATTCGATAAGAAAGAGTGTGACTGCACACTAGGATTCGATAAGAAAGGGTGTGACTGCACACTAGGAGTCCACAAGAAGGGTGTGACTGCACACTAGGATTCGATAAGAAAAGGTGTGACTGCACACTAGGAGTCGATAAGAAAGGGTGTGATTGCACACTAGGATTCGATAAGAAAGGGTGTGACTGCACACTAGGATTTGATAAGATAAGGATGTGACTGCATACTAGGATTCGATAAGAAAGGGCGGGACTGCACACTAGGATTCGATAACAAAGGGTGTGACTACACGCTAGGATTCGGTAAGATAAGGATGTGACTGCACACTAGGATTCGATAAGAAAGGGTGTGACTGCACACTAGGAGTCCACAAGAAGGGTGTGACTGCACACTAGGATTCGATAAGAAAAGGTGTGACTGCACACTAGGAGTCCACAAGAAGGGGTGTGACTGCACACTAGGATTCGAAAAGAAAGGGTGTGACTGTACACTAGGATTCGATAAGAAAGGGTGTGACTGCACACTAGGATTCGATAAGAAATGGTGTGACTGCACACTAGGATTCGATAAGAAAGGGTGTGACTGCACACTAGGATTCGATAAGAAAGAGTGTGACTGCACACTAGGATTCGATAAGAAAGGGTGTGACTGCACACTAGGAGTCCACATGAAAGAGTGTGACTGCACACTAGGATTCGATAAGAAAGAATGTGACTGCACATTAGGATTAGATAAGAAAGAATGTGACTGCACACTATGATTCTATAAGAAAGGGTGTGACTGCACACCAGGAGTCCACAAGAAAGAATGTGACTGCACACCAGGATTTGATAAGAAAGAGTGTGAGAGCACATTAGGATTCGATAAGAAAGAGTGTGACTGCACACTAGGATTCGATAAGAAAGGCTGAGACTGCACACTAGGATTTGATAAGAAATGGTGTGCCTGCACACTCGAATTCGATAAGAAAATGTGTGACTGCACACTAGGAGCCCACAAGAGAGAGTGTGATTGCACTGCAGGATTCGACAGCTTTGCTCCTGATCAGAAAAATTGGAAAAGTCTGGGAAATCTGAAAACAAATTTACAATGTGATTAGAATGAGTGGTCGAGTGTCAGCATTCAGTGATTGCTCTTGTTCATCTTGCATTAGTGAAACGAGTAGGACATATTTCACAAGTATCCTGTGCGGGATACCGTTACTTATCGTCTTATTACCTTGATTAAACGTATAGTGCCAAGAACAGCGAATATTGTGTATTAATAGTCTGTATCACAGTGTCATTCAAAATGGCTCAGTGTGGCTCATCATATGCACCAATGTGGCTCAGTGTTGCTCGTCATATGCACCAATGTGGCTCAGTGTGGCTCATCATATGCACCAATGTGGCTCAGTGTTGCTCATCATATGCACCAATGTGGCTCAGTGTGGCTCATCATATGCACCAATGTGGCTCAGTGTTGCTCATCATATGCACCAATGTGGCTCAGTGTGGCTCATCATATGCACCAATGTGGCTCAGTGTGGCTCATCATATGCACCAATGTGGCTCAGTGTGGCTCATCATATGCACCAATGTGGCTCAGTGTGGCTCATCATATGCACCAATGTGGCTCAGTGTGGCTCATCATATGCACCAATGTGGCTCAGTGTGGCTCATCATATCCACCAATGTGGCTCAGTGTTGCTCATCATATGCACCAATGTGGCTCAGTGTTGCTCATCATATGCACCAATGTGGCTCAGTGTTGCTCATCATATGCACCAATGTGGCTCAGTGTTGCTCATCATATGCACCAATGTGGCTCAGTGTTGCTCATCATATGCACCAATGTGGCTCAGTGTGGCTCATCATATGCACCAATGTGGCTCAGTGTGGCTCATCATATGCACCAATGTGGCTCAGTGTGGCTCATCATATGCACCAATGTGGCTCAGTGTGGCTCATCATATGCACCAATGTGGCTCAGTGTGGCTCATCATATGCACCAATGTGGCTCAGTGTGGCTCATCATATGCACCAATGTGGCTCAGTGTGGCTCATCATATGCACCAATGTGGCTCAGTGTTGCTCATCATATGCACCAATGTGGCTCAGTGTGGCTCATCATATGCACCAATGTGGCTCAGTGTGGCTCATCATATGCACCAATGTGGCTCAGTGTGGCTCATCATATGCACCAATGTGGCTCAGTGTGGCTCATCATATGCACCAATGTGGCTCAGTGTTGCTCATCATATGCACCAATGTGGCTCAGTGTGGCTCATCATATGCACCAATGTGGCTCAGTGTGGCTCATCATATGCACCAATGTGGCTCAGTGTGGCTCATCATATGCACCAATGTGGCTCAGTGTGGCTCATCATATGCACCAATGTGGCTCAGTGTTGCTCATCATATGCACCAATGTGGCTCAGTGTGGCTCATCATATGCACCAATGTGGCTCAGTGTTGCTCATCATATGCACCAATGTGGCTCAGTGTGGCTCATCATATGCACCAATGTGGCTCAGTGTGGCTCATCATATGCACCAATGTGGCTCAGTGTTGCTCATCATATGCACCAATGTGGCTCATCATATGCACCAATGTGGCTCAGTGTTGCTCATCATATGCACCAATGTGGCTCAGTGTGGCTCATCATATGCACCAATGTGGCTCAGTGTGGCTCATCATATGCACCAATGTGGCTCAGTGTGGCTCATCATATGCACCAATGTGGCTCAGTGTGGCTCATCATATGCACCAATGTGGCTCAGTGTGGCTCATCATATGCACCAATGTGGCTCAGTGTTGCTCATCATATGCACCAATGTGGCTCAGTGTGGCTCATCATATGCACCAATGTGATCTTCCAAAGTCAACCCGTCAATGGAGGAATACAGTTTTAATTATGCCCCGCCCATCTCTAGCTAAGCTCCACCCACGCTTTTCCCGTTTTAGGATCAATCGATCCTTGCACCCTCTGAATCTCAATTTCCAGAACACTATACATTTAAGCTGTTGAATATTTTGAAACTAATTTCGAGCGCCAAGTCAAATTAGTTTCCAAATATTCAACAGCATGTGTATTAAACAGTAAAGACATAAATACCATACAACCTGGCGTATTATTATTATTATTATTATTATTATTATTATTATTATTATTATTATTATTATTATTATTATTATTATTATTACTATTATTATTATTATTAAGCGTTGAAGACGGACTAAAGCAAGCCATTTACGACGTAATTGATTATGACCTCAGCCTACATGTGATGTTGATTGATCGCAAAAATGGATTCGTCCATTATAAGAGTGTAGACAAGTTTCCTAGTTTTGGTGGGCAAGCTAAGACAGAATGGCGTCCTCACCTAGACAACCTTAGGAACCTAAATGCTCTAAGATGACATCTCCAGTATTTACGGAGGGTTCGTTTTGAAATTTCTGCGTGTTGTATTGCCCACCCAATCCCGTGTTTGTTTCCTGAATTCTAGCAACAGTTAGCGCGCGTCCTCTGATGACGTCATTAAGACAGCAAAGAGATCGCGACATTTGTCATAAATCAGTCATCAAGTCTTCGACCAGCATTTAAACATTTTTTGCAATGTAACAAATATTTAACTTACTATTTTCAAACGCGATTGACTGAATCATGATGCGTTTCGCATTTGTCACCAGATTACCTGTGTGGTTGTTTTCGAATTAAAATATTCATGCATCTCTGTGGACAAGTGAAGAAAATTTATTTTGAATTTATTTTCTGTGTACCGAGCGCGGCATTGTCATGCAACAAGGAGGTGTCACAATGCAAAAGGAAGTTGTCGTAACACGGAGCTGGAGGCGGCGTAATGCACTGCAATACATAGCCCGCCGATTGATTTGCTCATTTAGCAACATCTCAGGGGACAATGCTATCGGGAAACCATTGTAAATTGGATAGCCTTTTCATCGCATGCGAGTGTATTTTTACATCTTTTTACTCAGGCACGTCTTCGTGCTCTAGATTACTATTCCTTGCACGGCATTCCAATCAATGGCAGAAAATACGAAATTGTGAGGGGAATTTGTAGCATCGTCGTGTCATTGATTGTTTGGTCAATCTTCCGGTTCTTCTGGCTGCGCATATAAACAGCAGTATGTGCGTCTGGCAGCTCGTCATAACACGGCCTTTTAAGAAGAAATACGTCTGTAGGACCGGACACCAATCTGATAGTAAGCGAGAACGCGCCCCAGGGAGATGCTGACACATATGTGTGCTCTGTCTTAAAGCGATGCTAATCCCATCTCAAATGTTGTATTGTACTGCAGGCGCGTAGCCAAGGGGGGTTCGGGGGGTTCGAACGAACCACCCCACTTAACCCGAGTTCCGTTTTTAATTCAGTACAAGAGCCATATTTACCTCCAGAAATGCACGAGAAGCCACCTGAGAGCACTCAAATTGGAAGATTTTCTGGGGGAGGACCCTCAGACCCCCCCCCCCACTCCCGACTTGGACCCATATCCCACTTATCCAACAGAAGAACCACCCCATCTACCATGCTGCCTACGCCCCTGTACTGGTAGCGTATGGTTTATAGATTCTATATCATTCATATCACGTCACGTTCCCGGATCTGTATCTGTATTTATTCTATTGTTTGCCGACGATATAATACTAATGGCAGAATCTCCTAAAGAACTACAAAATGCATTAGATACAGTAAACAAGTATTGCGTAACACGGAAACTTTACGTAAATGTATCAAAAACTAAAGTACTAATATTCGCAAGAGGTAAAATCAGAAAACTACCACAATTTAAACTGGGCAACGAAGATGTGGAGATCGTCCATGATTATGTATATTTGGGCGTTAAATTTATATATATACATATATATATATATATATATATATATATATATATATATATATATATATATATATATATATATATATATATATATATATATATATATATATATATATATATATATATATATATATATATATATATATATATATATACACCTGTGCAAAAGTTAAGCACCACCCTATTTTTACGCACATGCGAGGGTATATTCATGTGCTATGAAGAAAGCAATAGCATAAACATTTATGTTCCCATCCATCTTAGTGCAAGAGGTAATAATGCAACTAGAGGAATGCTGATTATGATGGTGGGGAAACACTGTATGTTTTTGTTTGAACTTGAAAACGAGGCCTGAATATGGTTACGTTGACACAACTGACAACTATTGCCCTACAGTTGACACACGTGGCTAGATTGTCATTAATGGTGTCTGAAAACGAAGTTTAACATCTGTGCACGAGTTTGAGACTGTCATTATTAATACCGGGTATATCCACCTTGTGCCTGGATGACGGCCTGGACACGACGTCTCATGCTGGTCACCAACCGACTGATACGCCATTGTGGTATTCGTTGCCATTCAAGATGGAGTGCGTCTGTTAATTCCTGTAGGTTCTGCACAGGAGGATCCCTCCTTCTCACCATGTTTCCCAGAATGTCCCAGATATGCTCAATAGGGTTCATGTCAGGGCTCCTTGCTGGCCATGGTAGGGTTTCGATGGCATTCTGGCGGAGGTATTCATGCACAGCTCTAGCACGATGTGGTCGGGCGTTGCATCCATGAATATAGGGTGGGTTCCAGATGCATGATTTCCAAAATGAGGGACCACAACTCTATCCAGTATGGAATCTTGATATCTTTGTCCATTTAGTGTTCCAGGTACAGTCAACAGATCCAGCTTACAATCAAATGAGATGCACCCCCATATCATAACGGAACCTCCACCAAATGGAACTTCTTCCATGATGTTACGTTGGTCGTACGCCGTGCGTCTGGACCTCCATACACGAGTTTGACCATCTGTGGCATGAAGCAGGAACCGACTTTCATCGGACCAGTGTACCCGTCTCCAGGATCTCATGTTCCTGTGTCTTCTTTCGTTGCCCCACCTCAGACGCTCCCCTTTGTGGTGTGCAGTGAGGAGAGGACGTCTGACAGGTCTCCTAGCTTTCATGCCAGCAGCATACAGTCTCCTTTTGACGGTAGACATTGACACTCTATTGCGCGTTTCCCATTGCTGGCTGAGCACTCTGCTGTTGGTGAATGGAGATCTCCTAACAAGGCGTACTAGGGCTCGATCATCACGGGCAGTAGTCTTCTTCGGTCTTCCAGATCTAGGCCTGTCCTTCACCTCGTTAGTTTGCCCATGTTTTGCAATCAAACGACTGATTACAGTATGGTTAATGTTCAGCTGTCTGCCAATCTCTCTGCATGACATACCAGTGGTATGCATGCCTATGATTTGCCATTTCACACGATCACTTAACCTTCGTCTTGCCATAGCGGTTCACAATCAAGAGCTAATTCTCTCTGTACAAATAAACCACGGTCATGAACATAAAATTCCTAATCTTGTCGCCTAAATCTGTATGTAATGTTCTACACCTCAAACTGGACTTTTACATAACTGAACACGTGTGCTGTTTCCCGCCACGCACGGACATCAAGCGGCGTGAAGTCATGCATGCATGTGCATTTCGTACTTGGAATTATGTCAGCTAACGCGGGGACAAAAAGTATGGCAGCCTAGTTGTACCATCATGTTTCTACGTTCTATTGTTTTTGCTGGTGCTTAACTTTTGCACAGGTGTATATATATATAATGGCAAGTTCACTAGAGCCATCCAACATAACTATGATAAAGCCAGTAGAGCCATGTTTTCACCAGATCTAAAAGCCTTCATCTGCCTATTGATATACAGCTAGAGCTCGTTCACACCATGATCCCTCCTATTCTTCTCTATGGGTGTGAAATTTGGGGTTTTGAAAATATTAACCATGTCGAAAAACTTCATAAGCGCTCCACCACCACCACCACCACCACCACCACCACCACTACCACCACCACCACCACCACCACCACCACCACCTCCACCGCGACTACCACCACCTCCTCCACCACCACCTCCACCATCTTCACCACCTCCACCACCAACACCACCTCCACCACCAACACCACCCCACCACCTCTACCCCTTCCACCACTACCACTAGCACCACTACCACCACGACCACCACCACCACCACTACCTCCGCCACCACCTCCACCACCACCACAACCACCACCTCCACCACCTCCACCACCACCACCACCTCCAGCACAGCCTTCACCACCTCCTCCACTACCACCACCACCACCACCTCCACCACCACTTCCACTACCTCCACCACCATCACCAGTACCACCACAACCGCCACCACCACCGCCACCGCCACCGCTACCGCCACCGCCACCGCCACCACCTCCATCATCACCACCGCCTCCACCACCACCTCCACCACCATCACCTCCACCACCATCACCACCACCACCACCACCACCACCACCACCTCCACCACCACCACCACCACCACCTCCACCACCACCACCACCACCACCTCCACCTCCACCACCACCACCACCTTCACCACCACCTTCACCACCTCCATCATCATCACCACCAGCAGCACCACCACCACCACCACCACCACCACCACCACCACTACCCCATCACCACCGAAACCAGCAGACCTTGAAAGAGGATATCATACACTTTATTACATGGTTCGGCTTTCCTTTAAAATCCTAGCAAGAGGAAGAATAAGGGTGAGTCCATTCATTGTTAGTTCAAACAGACGCGGCTTACTGCAGTCCGCCGAGCAATGGTGCGTTAGAGACTAGAGTTACAGGAGAGATAGCTACCTTGTTGGTTCATGAAATTGATGAAGCCGTCATAAGGATATCCGGATTGGATCACCAAATTTTATATCATATTAGTTTTTCCTGCGCATCCATCGAACATAATCCGCTTTTCCGGCTTCGTGGTTATTATTATCGCGTTTTCCGCTGCTTTAGAGACAAGTGGCGGAGGGAAAGAGCCGTGCTGAAAGATAGCCATTGACGTTTTGAACAACAATTTGGTTTTAAAGCCGTCTTCAACAGCAACAGGTTTGCCACTATTTTAGAAACCGATCCACGACTAGTCGAGCAAGATAATAAATATAAATAAAACAAATGCAGAATTCTGGAGAACAAGTGTTAAGCGTCATTTGATTACTTCTCTGATTTTATTTGTATGAAATTAGGTTTGTTCCGATTAATATTCATTTTCAATTTGGTACTAAAATTTCCAATAGCTTCTCGTCAAATAGCATTACAAGCTTAGCTCACGTACACAGAGATCTTCCGAAAGTTATCTAGATTGACAATTCTGGAATGATACTATTTTACAATGTACAATAACAGATAGTGTATAACACAGATCGATTGTTCTCCGTCAATTTGCTCATGAATACGCCCACGTCTGTTGTACGTAAAGTCTTATTTTCACTAATACATTTTAATCCTCGATATATCTCAAAGAACATCGAGAATCTAAGCACACAATAAAATTCGAATTTAATCTCATATGCATTACTCAGACACGCTTGAAATGCAATGGACCTTTCCAGTTTATCCATCCATCATCTGACATAATATGACGTCATAATCAACTAAGTGACCTGTATGATGTCGTCTTAATTAATTATGGCATGACTGACTCGATTTCGTGCGTCTTTAACACGTTGTATGAATTGTATGTATTTACCATTTAATAAACATTCTGTTGAATATTTTGAAACTAATTTGACTGGGAGCTGTTGCTGCCATAGTCAGGAAGTTCAGGGATCGATCGATCCCAACACGAGCGAGGTGTGAGCGAAGCTTAGCAAAAGATGGGTGTGGCATAGCTAGAACCGGAAATGTCGGTTCTCCATCTAACAATGGTTATTGTGGCATACACCTGATGTCGACATAATGGCCCGGATGTTGCTAATATAAGTACTGAATTTAAGGCCAGTTGATACACTGCAGTAATTACGCGTGTTAACATAGGCGACAATGTACATTTATTGATATACGCTGGTCAACCAGAACACGTGGTGGTATAAATACCCGCATGCGAGGACTTGCCAATGATATACGACTATATTGAAACGAATTCTATTAAAATAATAAACTCATTTTAAAACTGCTCTTTATTTACATGTGGCCGTAAAAGCCAATACAACAAGGTTACCACAGGGGCGGTCACCCTGTTTCTATTGCATTACCTAGCTCTTTGCTAAGACGAGTTATGTGCCCTTAACTGATGAGAGAGAGAGAGAGAGAGACACACACACACACACACACACACACACACACACACACACACACACACACACACACACACACACACACACACACACACACACACACACACACACACACACACACACACACACACACACACACACACGCACGCACGCAGACCACAGCATCTCCAATAACATCTTAGTCAGGGAGGTATCTCTCTATGATGCAATTATACCTGCCCATGTGAGCCCCTTGATTGGTGGACATTATTGATACATCAAAGTGCTAGTTAGCTTCGATGGAATCTAAACACCCGCATTTGGGAATCACCAGCCAATTAAAGGTGCACATTCCAAATTATGTATGCTATTTACAAGCATTTGTTTAAATAATCAAAATATGGTTATACAATGTAATAAACATCAAACATATATAATGTAGCAGTACTAAAAATCACCTTCCAAATGTAGTCAACCCAATAATAAATACAACAATTATGCGGATTAGTGAGAGTGGGTGCTAGTTTGGGCGTGGGGTGATTGTGGGCTGGTGGGGTAGGGCGCTGATGTGCAGAGTAGAGTGTGTGACGGTGGTGGAGATGGGGATGGGTGAGGGGTGGTAGGGTAGGGCGCTGGGCTATAGAGGGTAGGTGGTAGTGGTGGGTTGGTGGGTGAGCGGTGGAGGTGGGGATGGAGGTGGCGGCAGATGTGGGGTGGAGGTGGCGCTGGAGGGGGAGGTGGCAGTGGAGGTGGTGGTGGAGGTGGTGGTGGCAGCGGAGGTGGCAGTGGAGGTGGGGGCGGTGGAGGTGGCGGTGGAGGTGGGTGTGGGGTGGAGGTGGCGGGTGGGAGTGTCGTTGGGGGTTGGGTGGAGGTGGGGTGGAAGTGGCGCTGGAGGTGGGGTGGAGGTGGGATGGAGGTGGGGGTGGGGGTGGAAGTGGAGGTGGGGTGAAGGTGGGATGCAGGTGGCGTTGGCGGGTGGGGTGGAGGTGGCGTTGGCGGTGGGGTGGAGGTGGCGCTGGAGGTGGCGGTGGCGCTGGAGGTGGGGTGGAGGTGGCGGTGCCCACGGTGATGTGGGCGGAGGTGTGGGTAGAGGTGTGGGTAGAGGTGTGGGTGAAGGTGGAGGTGAGGTGGAGGTGGGGTGGAGGTGACGGTGGAGGTGGCAATAGAGGTGGGGGTGGGGTGGGGGTGGAGGTGGCGCTGGAGGTGGAGGTGGTGTGGAAGTGGCGCTGGAGGTGGGGTAGAGGTCGGGTTGACGGGTGGTGGAGGTGGTTATATGATTAAACGCACTGGCTCAGGATCTCCCAAGGTTGGGAGATATTTTTTATTTATTTTATTGTCTGAGATTTGTTATGTTTGTTTGATAGAGGCCTATAAAATATGAATAATATATATCATTCATTCTGAAGGTTTTTGTAGAGTTAATTTCGATTTAACCAAGATGTCACGTAGATTGGAGTTTTTCTTAAAGGCTATCACTGGACGCAAATTGAGAGGTTCCTTCATTTTATCCTGCAATTTATGATATTCATCTTTCAAAATTTCAGAAATTTCAACATTTTTTCGATTGTATGTTAAACTGAATGGAATAATTTCACGTTGATCAGCAAGACCAGGGTCCACGTTTATGCCTCTCGGCCATTTTGTTTTCAGTTGCTTAATCCAAAATGATTCTCGAAGTTTTCTTTGTTTATTAGTTTCTTCGGCCGTAGCAGAAAGAGGCAGTTGCTCAATAGGCATAATTTCAAAGTGTCTATCGACAGAATGACCAGGAAGATTGAAATGTTGAGCTACGTTGGTTCTCCTCGTCGTGTCTAATATCGCAAAGGTGTCTAGTTGCTCGCCATCTTAAAGGGCATTTTGTTTCACCGACATACTGCTTTTGGCATAATTTGCAAGATATTAAATAGATAACATTTTTAGAATCGCAATCTAAATTAGACTGAAGTTGGAATTTGATTTTGTTCTGATAACTGACAAATGTTTTCTGATTAGGTAGATGGAGGTCTAATGTACACCTCTTCTTTCCACATTTCTGAGATTGTCCTACGCCTATAATCGGACGATTGTGACGAATTTTGGTAGGCTTTTTATCGGCAGCCTTATCAGTAATAGTTTCCAAATCATGCAAAGTTTCGGACTTTATTTTGCGCAAAAATCGTCAAGTTTGATGTTAGGATCGTAATTGTTCAAAATAGTGAAGAATTCATCAAACTCTTCCCTCGAATGATTCCAGATTATAAAAATATCATCGAGGTACCGGCGGTAAAATAGGGGCTGCTTAGGACATTTGTTAAGCGCATCTTCTTCCCACTCAGCTACATAGATGTTGGCAAAACTAGGACTAAACCGTTTACCCATAGCGCATCCACAGATTTGTTGGTAGATCTGCCCAGGCTGCAGTAACCAAGTGTTACTACATGATTATACAATGCTTTCACCACCTTGGCATCTTGAATGCTCATGTACGTATGGGCAGTTTGCCTCCTGGATTGAGCTGGAAAGTGTCAGAGTTAGAGAGACAGAATTTCTTCTGTAAACCAGCGATGCCAAACGCCGAGGTCCGTAAGGACATCTTAGCAGCAAATTTGAAATGTGCCTTCCTTCCTTCCATCCATCCATCCTCATCCCACCCTCCCACCCTCCCACCCTCCCACCCTCCCACCCTCCCTCCCTCCCTCCCTCCCTCCCTTCCTTCCTTCCTTCCTTCCTTCCTCCCTCCACCCCTCCTTCCCTCCTTCCCTCCCGCCATTCCGTCCGTCCATCCGTCCTCCATTCCTCCCTCCCTCCCTCCGTACCCTCCGTCCCTCCCTCCCTTCCTTCCTTCTTTCCTTCTTTCCTTCTTTCCTTCTTTCCTTCTTTCCTTATCGAGCTCACTGGGTTAATATGCATGGCTTGATCTCTTTGATCAACCGCCACTCATTCATGAGAGTATTACTGGAAGCCCACTCAGAAACCTTAGAGAACTCAATCAACGTCAATGGATTTAGACAATAGTTTTTAAACATCTGTGGCAGTCCAACTCTTTAATGTGAATACAATTTAAAATTTTCAAAGTACAATTGAACACTAATCTAAGCCACATCCATAAGGCCATCAATTCTAATAAATAGACAGATTTTTGGTGGACAGGCAGATTTGTTCTGTGGCCTGAAGCTGACAAACCTTGTCGAAACCGGTCGCCCACTTCACGACGGTGCATAGGATTATTGGTAATATACACAATTATCCTTTGATAGTTTATATGAATTATTTAAATATTAACATGCTTAATCATAACCTTCTTTTTTTCAGCGGTAGATTTTTGATGCGCTTGTAGATTTTGTTAGGCTTGTAATTCGATATACTTCCCTTGGTTCACGGTTCCATTAGGTCCCCTCAAATTTGTGGTATTCTTGTAGATTTTAGTGGCAGAAACATTGAATTATCTAACTAGTAACATTATGGCTGGAGTTAGCAGGAGTAGAAGACGGGATGACAGGAGGTCTAACGACAGTCGCCCGCCATCTGCCCAGGCTGCACTAACCAAATGTTACTACATGATTATACAATGCTTTAACCACCTTGGCATCTTGAATGTTCATGTACGTAGGGGCAGTTTGCCTCCTGGATTGAGCTGGAAAGTGTCAGAGTTAGAGAGACAGAATTTCTTCTGTAAACCAGCGATGCCTAACGCCGAGGTCCGTAAGGACATCTTAGCAGCAAATTTGAAATGGGCCATATCTTTACTTCAGGTGAACATTAGTCACTATAATTTCCAGCTTGGTCGTCTTATGTCGCTCCTCATCGAAGCTCAGTCCAAACCAAATTTAGAATTAGGTAGAGCGAAGACCACAGTAATAAATTGGGCCCGAAATAACTATGGCAGGAAGTTTCATTCTTCATCAATTGATCAGTTTTATGATTTCATCAGACCTTTTGATCCGCATTTTAGAACCTGCCATAGTACAACACCCCCTGTAGAGTCACCTGTGACCTTACCAGGAACATCAACTGCAGGGCCCTCTGTGGCCCTACCAGGCACACCGACTGCAAGGTCAACCTTGACCGTACCAGTCATCCCACAATCAAATCGGAAACGGAATAGGTCACCCACTGAGAGTCCCCCAGTAGTTAAGCGGGTGAATAATCAGTGCTCACCAGTGTTCCCCCTGCAGTCTCCTGTGCTGGATCCGCTCCTGATTCCACTGCCAGAATGGTCACCGTCAGTATCCGCTCATGTGGATCCTAGTCAGATCCCTCTTCGGGTCTCACCACTGTCCCCAGTCGAGTTTCCTCCCCTTCCACAGACCAGATCGTCGACGCCGTGGTCCAAGCCACCACAACCTAAATTTACGCCCACACCTAAGCCCAAACCTACGCCTAGAGATACACCCAAAGAGCATAGGTCTTTCTACAAGTTTCGGTTCGTGGTGGATAATAAGAATGAATGGCGCCTTCCTACTCTGAACAAGAAGATTCTGCTGATTGGGTCTTCAAATTTAGCTCGTATCAATCAGACACCTCATCCAGATATACAGGTAGCAATCTATCCAGGTGCTAAGATAAACCACATTAGGAATATGGTTAGAAAACACAATGAGGTCTTCCAACCTCAGCGTATCATCCTTAACATCGGAATTAATGATAAGGACGAACTTCAGCATGACACCTCCCAAAGAATTGAGAATCTGTTTAGTACCATGCGTTCAAAATTTCCAAAGGCTAAAGTTCACTTTGCCAAACTAAATTATTCGAAGCACCTGACTACAACCCAGAAACGAAACATACAATTCGTTAACAGCCGTGTAGAGGCTTTAAGGGCCAAGGTCCCTATCCTGCCCAGCCTCCCCGTGTCTGAATTTCAGGTGGTTGAGGACAACATCCACTGGACTGAGTGCACTGCAAATAGGATGTATAATAGTTGGTTATCACACCTTAATTTAAACTAACTACGGGTCAGGGTACTAACCACCCAGAAATTGGCCTAGGTGGTAATATCATTAACCTAACTGGTTCTACATTGTCTGAAGCAGAAAGATAGTTGCTAAATCTCGGTCTAACATATGTACCAACACCACGGCCCAAAGTCGACATAGATGCTCTTTTAGATAATGGCTTATGGGAAATTGAAGAATTTTCTCACCGTGTAAAATTAGCAGACTTTTTTCGAAATTCCAAGAAAAACAACTTTCTACCTTTTGTTGAAAAAACTGGCTGGGCACCTAACTCGAAGTTGGTTGACCCTGCGATCCTTGATAGTATAAAAGCTATCAAGGAGCGTGTTGAAAATTTAGAATTTCCTAAAAATCATCAAAATTTGTCATATCAAGAACGTTTAGCCTTAACAGGTTTGCGTAAAAACAATGACATCGTTATAAAGCCTGCTGACAAGGGATCTGCTACTGTAGTAATGCGTAAGGATAATTATATTCGTGAAGCACATCGGCAACTCAGTAATCTGAAACACTACCGCAAATTAGACGAACCACTCTGGCAAAATGATTGTGATAAATTTAATGGAATCCTTCAAGAAATGGCTGACAAAAAGGCCATAACGAAAAAGCAGTTTAAATACCTTACTGCTAAACGAGATTCAAATCCACGTACGTTTTACCTTTTGCCAAAAATTCATAAACCTATTGAGTCATGGTCCGACCCTATGATACCACCGGGTCGACCTATTATCTCTGATTGCGGCTCTGAATCTTATCGAATTAGTGAAATTATTGATTACCACCTACAACCAATTGCGAATAGACATTTAAGCTTTTTGAACAACACTGAGGATTTCCTATCCGAGGTCTCCAAAATTTATGTTCCTCCAAACTCACTCTTGATAACCCTCGACATCGATGCTATGTACACAAACATTGACATCGAAAGGGGTTTGTCTTCTGTTCGCAGAGCATTTGATAAATATCCCGATAACAATAGGCCCACTAGCGAAATATTAGCTCTCCTGGAGCTGAGTTTAAAGGGCAATGATTTCGAATTCGCTGGCGAAATCTACCAACAAATCTGTGGATGCGCTATGGGTAAACGTTTTAGTCCTAGTTTTGCCACCATCTATGTAGCTGAGTGGGAAAAGGATGCGCTTAACAAATGTCCTAAGCAGCCCTTATTTTACCGCCGTTACCTCGATGATATTTTTTTTATCTGGAATCATTCGAGGGAAGAGCTTGATGAATTTTTCACTATTTTGAACAATCACGATCCTAACATCAAACTTAAAGCCAACATCGACCAGTCGTCCGTAGACTTTTTGGACGTTACTCTCTACAAAGGTGTAAATTATAACACGAGTGGGTTTCTTGATTACAAAGTATTCTTTAAGCCCACCGATTCCCATCAACTACTGCATAAGAAATCTTTCCATCCACCTCATACTTTTAAAGGTATTATCAAATCACAGATTATCCGATTTCACCGAAATTCTAGTGATAGAAAGAATTTTGAATCTGCGTGTTCCACCTTATTTAAAGCCCTCAAACCGAGGGGATATTCAACACGATTTTTGCGCAAAATAAAATCCGAAACTTTACATGATTTGGAAACTATTACTGATAAGGCTGCCGATCAAAAGCCTACCAAAATTCGTCACAATCGTCCGATTATAGGCGTAGGACAATCTCAGAAATGTGGAAAGAAGAGGTGTAAATTATACCTCTATCTACCTAATCAGACAACATTTGTCAGTTATCAGAACAAAAGCAAATTCCAACTTCAGTCTAATTTAGATTGCGATTCTAAAAATGTTATCTATTTAATATCTTGCAAATTATGCCAAAAGCAGTATGTCGGTGAAACAAAATGCCCTTTCAGATGGCGAGCAACAAGACACCTTTGCGATATTAGACACGACGAGGACACCAACGTAGCTCAACATTTCAATCTTCCTGGTCATTCTGTTGATAGACACTTTGAAATTATGCCTATTGAGCAACTGCCTCTTTCTGCTACGGCCGAAGAAACTGATAAACAAAGAAAACTTCGAGAATCATTTTGGATTAAGCAACTGCAAACAAAATGGCCGAGTGGCATAAACGTGGACGCTGGTCTTGCTGATCAACGTGAAATTATTCCATTCAGTTTAACATACAATCGAAAGAATGTTGAAATTTCTGAAATTTTGAAAGGTGAATATCATAAATTGCAGGATAAAATGAAAGACCCTCTCACTTTGCGTCCAGCGATAGCCTTTAAGAAAAACTCCAATCTACGTGACATGTTGGTTAATTCGAAATTAACTCTTCAAAAACCTTCAGAATGAATGATATATATTATTCATATTTTATAGACCATACCGCCTCTATCAAACAAACATAACAAATCTCAGACAATAAAATAAATAAAAAATATCTCCCAACCTTGGGAGATCCTGAGCCTGTGCGTTTAATCATATAACCACCTACAAGCGAGTGCCAGTTCTATTGTTTTATTGTCTTACTAACACACTGATTATTGCACCATACCGTCGTGGCAAATCTGTCTGGCATACCATCATTCCATCAATTTAGTCTGGCTTCTTAACAATAGATTTGATCCGTTCATCATTTCCTTCCTTCCTTCCTTCCTTTCTTACTTCCATCCTCCCTTCCTCCCTCCCTCCATCCCTCCCTCCTTCCCTCCCTCCCTCCCTCCCTCCCCCTCCTTCCCTCCCTCCCTCCCGCCCTCCCTCGCTCGCTCGCTCACGCGCTCCCTCCCTCCCTCCCTCCGTCCCTCCCTTCCTTCCTTCTTTCCTTCCTTCCCTCCATCCCTCCTTCATTCCCACCATTCCCTCCCTCCCTCCCTCCCTCCCTCCCTCCCTTCATTCCTTCATTCCTTCATTCCTTCATTCCTTCATTCCTTCCCTCCCTCCCTCCCTCCCTCCCTCCCTCCCTCCCTTCCTTCCTTCCTTCCTTCCTTCCTCCCTCCCCCCTCCCTCCCTCCTCCCTCCTCCCTCCCTCCCTTCCTTCCTTCCTTCCTTCCCACCTTCCTTCTCTCCCTCCCTCACTCCCTCCCTCATTCCCACCCCCATTCCCACCCGTCGTTCCTTCCTTCTTTCCTTCTTTCCTTCCTTCCTTCCTTCTTTCATCCCTCCCTCCCTCCCTCCCTCCCTCCCTCCCTCCCTCCCTCCCTCCCTCCTACCTACCCATCCGTCCGTCCGTCCGTCCTTTCTTCCTTTCTTCCCACCTTCCTTCCTTCCTCGCTCTTTCCCTCCCTCCCCCTCCCTCCATTCCTTCCTCCATTCCTTCCTTCCTTCTCCCTCCTTCCTCCCTCCCTCCCTCCCTCCCTCCCGCCCTCCATCCCTCCCCCCTCCATTCTTCCTTCCCCCTTCCTTCCTTCCTTCCTCAATCCATCCATCCTTCCTCCTTCCCTCATTCCCGCCCTTCCGTCCATCCGTCTGTCCTTCCTTCATTCTGTCCTTCCTTCCTCCCTTCCCCCTCCCTCCCTCCCTCCCTCCGTCCCTCCCTCCATTTTTCTTCCTTCCTTCATTCCTTCCTTCCTCCCTCCCTCCCTCCTTCCCTCCTTCCCTCCTTCCTCGATCCTCGCACCCTCTGTCCCACCCTCACTCCCTTCCACCATTCCTTCCTTCCTTCCTTCCTCCCTCCCTCCCTCCTTCATCGATCCTCGCCCCCCGTCCCACCCTCATTCCCTCCCTCCCTCCCTCCCTCCCTCCCTCCATTCTTCCTTTCTTCCTTCCTTACTTCATCCATCCTTTCTTCATTTGTCTTCCTTCTGTCACTCCTTCCTTCATTAACTGAATGGATTGATGGATGGATGGGTGGATGGGTGGGTCGATGGATGGGTGGGTGGATGGGTTGGTGGGTGGGTGGATGGATGGATGGATGGAAGGAACTCGAAATTCATATTGCTCATTAAATCTTTCAAATACACTTGAATCCTACGAGTCTAAATTCTATAGACAATTATTTAATTGTTGGAAATTAAAAAATGTTCTTCTCTAAATTCGACTTCAAAAGACTTGAAAACAAAGTCCAACAACACCTTTTGAAATAGAGTTCACTGTTCAAATGATTAATGACCGTTGTGTGATCCCTTTGATCAATCAACAGACCGATAATAGAACCTCGTTCAGAAAGGGATACCTTCTGAACAAACAGAATCGAGCCCACTGGGTTAATATGCATGGCTTGATCTCTTTGATCAACCGCCACTCATTCATGAGAGTATTACTGGAAGCCCACTCAGAAACCTTAGAGAACTCAATCAACGTAAATGGATTTAGACAATAGTTTTTAAACATCTGTGGCAGTCCAACTCTTTAATGTGAATACAATTTAAAATTTTCAAAGTACAATTGAACACTAATCTAAGCCACATCCATAAGGCCATCAGTTCTAATAAATAGACAGATTTTTGGTGGACAGGCAGATTTGTTCTGTGGCCTGAAGCTGACAAACCTTGTCGAAACCGGTCGCCCACTTCACGACGGTGCATAGGATTATTGGTAATATACACAATTATCCTTTGATAGTTTATAGGAATTATTTAAATATTAACATGCTTAATCATAACCTTCTTTTTTCAGAGATAGATTTTTGATGCGCTTGTAGATTTTGTTAGGCTTGTAATTCCATAGACTTCCCTTGGTTCACTATTCCATTAGGTCCCCTCAAATTTGTGGTATTCTTGTAGATTTTAGTGGCAGAAACATTGAATTATCTAACTAGTAACATTATGGCTGGAGTTAGCAAGAGTAGAAGACGGGATGACAGGAGGTCTAACGACAGTCGCGCGCCATCTGCCCAGGCTGCACTAACCAAGTGTTACTACATGATTATACAATGCTTTCACCACCTTGGCATCTTGAATGCTCATGTATGTAGGGGAAGTTTGCCTCCTGGATTGAGCTGGAAAGTGTCAGAGTTAGAGAGACAGAATTTCTTCTGTAAACCAGCGATGCCAAACGCCGAGGTCTGTAAGGACATCTTAGCAGCAAATTTGAAATGGGCCATATCTTTACTTCAGGTTAACATTAGTCACTATAATTTCCAGCTTGGTCGTCTTATGTCGCTCCTCATCGAAGCTCAGTCCAAACCAAATTTAGAATTAGGTAGAGCGAAGACCACAGCAATAAATTGGGCCCGAAATAACTATGGCAGGAAGTTTAATTCTTCATCAATTGATCAGTTTTATGATTTCATCAGACCGTTTGATCCACATTTTAGAACCTGCCATAGTACAACACCCCCTGTAGGGTCACCTGTGACCTTACCAGGAACATCAACTGCAGGGCCCTCTGTGACCCTACCAGTCACACCGACTACAAGGGCAGCCTTGACCGTACCAGTCATCCCACAACCAAATCGGAAACGGAATAGGTCACCCACTGAGAGTCCCTCAGTAGTTAAGCGGGTGAATAACCAGTGCTCACCAGTGTTCCCCCTGCAGTCTCCTGTGGTGGATCCGCTCCTGATTCCACTGCCAGAATGGTCACCATCAGAGTGTGCTCATGTGGAACCTAGTCAGATCCCTCTTCCGGTCTCGCCACTGTCCCCAGTCGAGTTTCCTCCCCTTCCACAGAGAGCAGCCACTGACCGACCTGGTCAAAAGAGCAGATCGTCGACGCCGAGGTCCAAGCCACCACAACCTAAGTTTACGCCCACAACTAAGCCCAAACCTACGCCTAGGAATACACCCAAAGAGCATAGGTCTTTCTACAAGTTTCGGTTCGTGGTGGATAACAAGAATGAATGGCGCCTTCCTACTCTGAACCAGAAGATTCTGCTGATTGGGTCTTCAAATTTAGCTCGTATCAATCAGACACCTCATCCAGATCTGCAGGTAGCAATCTTTCCAGGTGCTAAGATAAACCGCATTAGGAATATGGTTAGAAAATACAATGAGGCCTTCCAACCTCAGCGTATCATCCTTGACATCGGAATTAATGATAAGGACGAACTTCAGCATGACACCTCCCAATGAATTGAGAATCTGTTTAGTACCATGAGTTCAAAATTTTCAAAGGCTAAAGTTCACTTTGCCAAACTAAATTATTCGAAGCACCTGATTACAACCCAGAAACGAAACATACAATTCGTTAACAGCCGTGTAGAGGCCTTAATGGCCAAGGTCCCTATCCTGCCCAGCCTCCCCGTGTCTGAATTGCAGGTGGTTGAGGACAACATCCACTGGACTGAGTGCACTGCAAATAGGATGTATAATAGTTGGTTATCACACCTTAATTTAAACTAACTATGGGTCAGGGTACTAACCACCCAGAAATTGGCCTGGGTGGTAATATCGTTAACCTAACTGGTTCTACATTGTCTGAAGCAGAAAGATCTTTGCTAAATCTCGGTCTAATATATGTACCAACACCACGGCCCAAAGTCGACATAGATGCCCTTTTAGATAATGGCTTATGGGAAATTGAAGAATTTTCTCACCGTGTAAAATTAGCAAACTTTTTTCGAAATTCCAAGAAAAAATACTTTCTACCTTTTGTTGAAAAAACTGGCTGGGCACCTAACTCGAAGTTGGTTGACCCTGCGATCCCTAATAGTATAAAAGCTATCAAGGAGCGTGTTGAAAATTTAGAATTTCCTAAAAATTATCAAAATTTGTCATATCAAGAACGTTTAACCTTAACAGGTTTGCGTAAAAACAATGACATCGTTATAAAGCCTGCTGACAAGGGATCTGCTACTGTAATAATGCGTACGGATAATTATATTCGTGAAGCGCATCGGCAACTCAGTAACCTGAAACACTACCGCAAATTAGACGAACCACTCTGGCAAAATGATTGTGATAAATGTAATGGAATCCTTCAAGAAATGGCTGACAACAAGGCCATAACGAAAAAGCAGTTAAAATACCTTACTGCTAAACGAGATTCAAATCCACGTACGTCTTACCTTTTGCCAAAAATTCATAAACCTATTGAGTCATGGTCCGACCCTATGATACGACCGGGTCGACCTATTATCTCTGATTGCAGCTCGTATCTTATCGAATTAGTGAAATTATTGATTACCACCTACACCCAATTGCGAATAGCTTACTGTGCAGAGTCTAGCTTGTTTGAACTCTCGAATGCATTTAGCAGTAGTCTCATTAATGGCTCGTAGACGACCTTGTGCAAGTGAATGGCTCTGTTATAGTTCTTTCCAGCCAGCACTCTGTCTAGGGACCCTTCGCCAACAACATCACTTTGAACCGCAATCTCCCTGAGACCAGCATCTTCAAACGTGCCCCTATGATACCCATAAACATCGTCAAAGGATGAAATCCACCTAGCATCAAAACTAGGTCCTTGAACATGCCACTATGTTTCCAGAATATCTCAATTGTCTTAGCATAAAATGCTTGATTAAACACGCATACTACAGCAGTTAAATTAAGCCTATCATGGACAGCACATGCCCTACAGAGAATCTCGTAAGCTGTCTTCACATCAGTAGCTGGGTTGTCAATGGTATCCAAATAACCAATAAGTTTTTTAATCACAACGACATCATCTCTAATAATAATATTGAATCCATTCCATGCACGGATTAACAAGCTGGGATGAGTTACAATTCTGCGGGTTGAGAGCCACACCAAGTATCCCAGTCTTTGCCATTGGCGCCTTTTATCATTCTTGCTGATCTGTAAATCCTGCACTATCTTTAGTTCTCCTGGCCCTTCTCTCTTGCCTCCATGATACTCAGGTATGGCGTGTGATATTAAATCTGATGGCAACATCCTGCGCCACTTTGTTCTGGGTGTAATCATATCCTCCTCTTCGTTAAGGTAAGAAATGCCATCAACTGCCTTCCTTTTCCAGATGAGAATTGAGTTGACCCTATGTGATGTCCCAGCACCACTCAATGTGTTTTCTAGCTTGTCAATGTTGTCAGTTACTATAAGGCCAACCTCATGTTCTGATTCATTTGTATGAGCTATATTTCCCTGTATGACCACTTTGCCATCCTCCCGTTTACTTATAATATGTAATGCATGGTCTGTATCAACCTCTTCTATGATGTCATAACTGACACCATGGCCATGCTTGTTGATGGGTCAGACAATTTCAGTATTTTTGCATAACGACTTCACTGCGGATGACAGAAGGACACTTTTGGGAGTCCTAATCATTCCGTTGGTTACTCCATACACAACATCCTGAATTTTTTTTGCATTAGTACCCTGGAACTTCCTGATTGATCCACGCTGCCAGACAGAAAGTATTCTAAAACATGTCAGCCTTTGTGGGGACATAGAGTGACACCTTTGCTGGAATTAAATCTTCTGTTGATGGTGGCCAGGGAAGTCGTTGTGGATTGTTCATAATATCGCGACAGAGAATATTTGCTGCTTTAATGGCCATATCTTCTTCTCCGTCAACCTGAGATAACATATGTAGGTCCCTTTTCAACAGATAATTTTCTACAGCCAATGAATCGATGTCAAGTGTACAGAGATATATTAAAACTCTTTTGCCCACTTGCGTTGATGAATTTCAACTGACCAAATGTGGTAGATACTTTACGCTCTAAGTTTTTTCTGGAAGAATCACACAATTTACTGCCACGGTTATTCACTTCTTTTATCATAACTTGACTAATTTCTGTAAATTCTACCACCTTTGGTGTATCTAATAGTTCTTCACAAAATGCAATAACCTTTTGAAAAGCAATAGTTTAGATTTTACCCTGGTCCTTGCCTGGAACTATACTGCTAGATGATTCAGACATAGATTTCTGCTATTTCCTATACATTATTTGGGCAAAATCCCTGTAATAAGATTTATGATACATCCCCTCACTGGATATAAGATCTTTCGAACATATGCCCAGTATTTGCTTCACAACATCTAACTTATTGGAACATGTCTGTACATGTAGTGTTGCAGCATTCTGACCCTTTCACCCGCTCTGAAATCTGAACAGTCATTCAAATATTCTCTAGTTCGGGTGCCTTTCAAGTACTTCTTCTTACAGAACATACATTCATTGGGAAGGATTGGCATTGCAAAACCTCCATCACGGGAACTATGTCGAGATGTACATGTACTAGGAGAATGTTCAGGGTGATTAGCTTGCAACTTCTCCAGATCCTTTTTACGGGTGAAATTTTGATAACATCGGCGGTGATACAAAATCTTTGTCTCGGAAACACAGAACACAGTATCCAGCATAAGCTTAAAATGCCTAATCTGTGCAGCTTTGTGTAGTGATGTCCAAGAACGCTCATCCTTCAATTTACTGAGATTTTGCATGTAATCCTCATCAGCGCAAATAATGCAAATACATCTCAACCTAGAGTTCCCTAACTCACTATCAGCCATTGTATAATGTTATGGGATAGCGTGAAACTATAGACTTAAACCAGTGTGTCTATACTTTCATTCTCATGTGATGCATATAGGATAGTCACATAATAAGACAGGCTTTTCTAAGCTAGTCCAACGTTGTGGATTCTTAGTGTATTTGAACAAAATATGTTGTAAAAATAAGGTGTTGGGATTATTCAAGCAATCATATATTTTGTTTATTTGTTTTACAGTAATTTATTTAGGGTATGGCTCAATCGCTAGAACAAGCATATATTTATACAACTGTATATCATACAAAGATCATAGCAGACGACAAGTCTATAATAGGTATACATCTATGTTAGCGAAAATGCATTTTAGTTTGCTTATAATAAGCTTTTCTAAAGTTAACCCAGTATAGAAAGAATGGAATGAATACAATTTAAATATTTCAGTTTTTATGATTTTGTTTGTTTTTCTGCTTATCAAGTCTGGGAAACGTAGCTGTTCCTTATGCTAAATGTGAGCTAAATCGGATCAATAGTTTCTGAAAATCTAATAAAATAGAAGAGAATTGTGAAATATGTGACCTTTAGATGACCCCAAATATCTTCCATCTTGAATCTACCCATCATGCAACGCTTATAAAATTTTGCAAATTGGCCCAAACTGATCCCGGTATGATAAATTCAAGTTTCCCTAAGTTTCATTTCCTGGTAATTTTTCGTTTCGAAGATATTGCAAAAAGTTGCGGTGCTGCACCCCATTTGCGGTTACCATCAAACTAGCACACACCCAACCCCTTTGCCAGCTCAGAAAGGACCATAAGCTACCAATTCTCCATGTCCATCATACTAAAATGTCGGTCCCTCTGATTGAGTACTCAAACTCATTTTTCATACCCTAGCTGATGGACTATAATTGCTTTGCGTACGTTTTTTTAGCTGAGTGTTGGGCAGCATGGGGTTAATTTGATCATCAACAGGAGCAGTAATGATAGGTTCAACATTGTATTGCAATACAGGTAATGAGTAAGTAAGTGTGTACATGTCTGAGGTCTGTTAAAAGACGGTTGATTGTGATTTGACTAGGACCCTATTATAGTCACATTGAAAAAACTGGCAGGGGGTTGGCTGTCAGACATGAGCAATTTTAAGTCGATCAATATATACCATTGTTTTGTAAGCATCAAGCTTAAGTGAGTCTAGACTTGTTAGGTCAAACTAGGGACTCGGTTCTGAGACTAGTAGCAGGCCCAGAATCGACACCTTAGAGCATGTCCAATTAATTTTGACCAATAAACAGTTAAGAGAAATCATTTTACGAAGACTAATACGCATGCACAAGCTAAGCCATGACGTCGCCAGCCCTTTATAAGGAGCTGCAGCCATAAAAATCATCAGTTTGCAATCAGAGCTCAACCGTTTCACTCACATAAGCTCACGCAGAGTATGCTAACTCACAACATGCTCCCCACACTGGTAGAATATGCGATGTGCCAATGTGGCTGTGTGGCTGCTGTCTCGCACATGTACCCTCGGTGCGGTGGTGATTCTTGAGGTGGCAGTAGTGGTGGTCGTGGTGGTGGTGGCTGGAGAGTCATCGGTAGTTGAGGTGATGGCGGCAGTGGCAGTAGAGGCGGCGGTAGTGGCGGTTGTAGTAGCCATGATAGTCGAGGTGGTGGTGGTTCTCTCCATGGTGGTGGCAGTGGCTCTTGGTGCATGCATTCAGAAGGGTGTTCCCAGACTGGCTGGCTTTTCCTTAGGGAGGCTGAAGTTCGGTCGGGTTATTCGAGGGGTGTGGGAGGTGCGTGTGGGTGGGATGAATGTGAGGTGGGAGGAAAAACCTGCAGGTAGCTCTCTGCCTTTCCTACCTGCATGCGAGCCAAGCTCGTTTTAGGGCAGTTCTCTCTCAGGTGCTAGTGCAATGGGAACAGGAGAGGGGTCCGAGAGAGGAATCACGATGGTGGTCTTACTCTGGGTTTAATTCAGGGGCTCCATGCATAGTATTTTCCGTTGACCAAAAAGGTGATTTACGGGGTGGCGCGAGGACCAATTTCACCCTAGCCATCTGACTAAATGTTGCCCTAACTTAAGATCGTCACTCAAAAGGTAGGAGGGCCTATCTGGTCATGGGGGAGCTGTCTCTCGGGTGTAGGGGTTTCCGGAAGAAACTGGTCCTTTAGGGACTGGGGAGAGAAAACATTGGTTATTCATGGTTGTTGTTATGTCGCTGTCAGTTGCTATTCGTCCTGTTAGTCTAGAAGGTGGTAGTCGGTCGTGAAAGTCGTTGGTACTAGTATTAACTCTAAATGTTCTGCTTGAGGCGGAGCGAGGTGTACTCTCTACTTCAATGAGTGGTCGATTGGAGGGGAAAAGAAAATCTTTTGCTGCATGCTTTGGTAAGTGCCATCTTGTTGATCCAATATTCTCGCGAGGTGTCCAGAGGCGGGCCTTCCATGTGTGCCTAAACTTAGTAATTTAGGGGATCCCATGCGAGGTGGTAGTTTAGAGAGCTTAGGTAGTTTGTGGTTTAAGACCTCAGGTCGCCATAGAAGGACGTGATCAGTTTGATTAAGCGAGAACCTCTACCCTCGTAAAGTCGTGCAAATCTTTCGCTCAAAGTCGAAGACTGGCCAGAGCGATGCCAAAAAGATTTTGGCACTGTCCAAGGAACATGTTTTCCAAGTTGCAGACGCGTAAACCGACTTGTGTAATTAAAGAGGAATGGGTTTTAGGGAATCTCTGTTGAGATAATAAAACAACAGGCGGAGAGAGACATGGTGGACTAGAAAAAGATTCTGGTTGAGTTAGCGGTTATCTGGTTTGGTCGCCTTGAATGGTGATAACTGCTGGATCATTTAGTCAAAGTTGTTATCCCCACAGGCCAAGCAGGCTAACAAGAAAGGATTACTAATTGAAGGAAAACATCAAGCCATGGTGGTTTTTCTTCAAGGGCGTGCTTAAGGAGTACTAGTGATGTAGTGTGATATTTTATGCGGCAAAATCTTCCATAAGCAAGAAAGGCGGGATGAGGGTCATCAGACCTGAAGAAACAAGTCAAGGATGGCGGAGGAATTCGAACCCTTTCAGAAGAATGCATCTATGGTGAGTGGTCTCACGTGGTGCAAAACAAAATCATGGCGTTAAGATCATTCGCAATGGTGCTGGGAGATGGCACCAGTGTTTCAGCCATAAAAAAGCGAGCTGAGAAATGTGTCGAACCGGGAAACTCAGGTTTCCTTTCAGAATTAGCTACTCTAAGAGGCACGTAGACCTGTCGAAGCAGCGTGGGTTGTGGTACAAAGAGGGCATGCAACAATCACAGGAGCTTTGAATGGGAGCTAAATGGGAGGCAGCAGAAATGATATCCGCAGGCGACTTTTCATTTTATGGGAGTTCCAAGCATGGTGTGGTGGTCCTACGAGCAAGCAGGAATAAAGCCTCTACTCTGAATCTCACTATGCGTGAAGTGCAAAAGATGTCACCAACAAATTTGGTGGCTAAAGCAGACATCCTTAAGTGTGTATCTTTTCGTATACCAAAAGGGCAACACTGCTAGTGATTCTAGTTTATATCTTCGCGTGGAGTGGGGTGCAAGATTGCCATCCGAAAATTATGTTTAAGATGGCTAATCTCTTTTTAGAATGTACTAAGCAAAAAAGAAAAAGGCACTAAGAGAGGGGCAGAAAACAAACGCTTAGCACGGCATATCTAAGAATCTGCAAAGAATATAAAACTAGATTAGTAGATACATTCATGTGTCAATGTTCACAGGTTCAAGTCTCAGTAGAACGGTAAACAGTTAACAGTCACACAATTCCTTCGGATGTGGGGTCTAGGTTTTGCTAATGCAGACGTTGTTGGCTTTGAACCAGCCATGGTTGGTATATTCCCAAGGCACAACGTAACGTGACCTAATTCTGGAAGGATCCTCATGAGAGAGTGAGTACAGAAGCCGCGGCAATGGAAGTTCTTTTTCGTAGATTGTTTTACTGCGAAAAGTCATTTAGACAGTGGGGATACGGCGGCACAAAGCAGAACTCAGTCGGAGGCAGGTACCGAAAGTAGAGTCTCACAGTTCCTCCGTCCGTGGCAGGCAGAGTTTTCTCTTTGGCGATCACTGATGGAGGCTAGGCAGCGTCGAGAGGTTTGACCATGGTCATATCAGGTTCTGTCCCTCCTCTGTATCGCAGGGAAGTCATGAAGTTTCCATGCACAAATCTCTTTGAGAAGCACAATGAGCAACAGAAAGTCTTTAGCAGAGGGGGAATGCTTGTTTTTAAGCTGTTAGTCTGGCCCCTTTTTCTAGTGACCGTCCAAAGATTGGCCAGAGTGCAGGCTATGTAAATGTCACCCACACAGAATGGGCCAAAGTGTGCAAAGGTCTGCTGTGAAATCCACAAGCATAGCAAGTGGAGCGGGAGCACTGAAAATGACTGTCTACTGCAGTCATTAGCGAACCATTCCATGCTCATGCTAGTGCCTTAGGTGTGTTCTTGGCCAACCAGGTGTCGCCTATGCGGGCGAGGAGATCTTAGCAGCAGGCGATCAATGGTGTGTCCAAGTCATTGGTTACTTTATTCTTGATAGGCGATGCTTAATGTCGATTGCATGGCTGCTTTCTTCTTGAATAATTTTGTGTTTGTTGTTTCCTATAGCGGCTTCTACAATACCCTTGTATATTCGTCTGGACAAAGACTATTTTCCATGGCACACTGGTACTCCTTGTGCCTGTTAACGGACCTAGTCTATTTTACAAATGGATGTAAAAGACTGAAATTGCACAGTGGTAGAGCATGAGTACAGATAGCTGCGTTCTTAAATGAGGGATTCCAAACTATGCCAGCAATGCTCACGCAGTGATTTGCCTAAGCTCGCACTTGTGTTTTGTTATAAAACACAAGGCTAGTTTCAGTACTAAAACATCTAAAAAATTCCATAAATTAGAAGTTACACCACCATTGTGCAGTGATCAAATACCTTATCTTTCCACACTTCTTCAATCAAAGTTACCCTGCAAGCACATCAAATGCCTCGCAGGTGTAACGTCAGTGTGCCCACGTTGTTTCTCATAGAGATGTTCTGGTCCATATATGGGGTATTGATTGTCCTGACAGATTCGCTGGTTAGGTCTCGGGCTATCCCATTCATTGAAGGTGGGAGTCGGATGCTCCGATGAATACAAAAACTGATCTCGTGGAGGTTGTGCGAGCATTTTTGCACACATCATAGTTGAACCCAACTGTCTCATCCACACTATTGGTAAGTCCCATATGCCGAGTATGCATGATGTTACTTGTTTATACTGATTTAAAAAGTTGTAGTTCAGTGCAATCAGATGTGCTACCAAAGGCTGATTGGTTTCGGGTTAGGCCGACATTAGACTGGCTGGTTTAGTGAGGTGCATTAGTCTTAGCTGTTTGAGATCTCGTCTCAGATTACTTATCTTATACAGTATCTAAGGGAAGAATAAAGATGGAAGGCTACCAAGGATTCCTAAGGCTTAATATAAACTGTTTATATATATATATATATATATATATATATATATATATATATATATATATATATATATATATATATATATATATATATATATATATATATATATATATATATATATATATATATATATATATATTTATATATTTATATATATATATATATATATATATATATATATATATATATATATATATATATATATATATATATATATATATATATATATATATATATATATATATAAACAGTTTATATATACAAGTACAAAAATGTAACCTTTCTAAGAAAGTTTTTGGCCAAAGTGAGAGGATATGCCTCATCCGGGCCTCCATCTATATAGGTCTGTCCAACGGAAGATGTGTAAAACAAAAAGTATATTGGAAAGTGCTTGTGTGACTTTTATACGTTTGGTGTATGCTGTTTTATGAGACATGGCTGGCCAGTCTCCGCAGATACTGGTCAGGCCGAATCTCCAAACTAATTAAGCTAGGTGGATGCCACTGTAGTTAGCGGTCCTTCGAGAGGAAGTTTTTGCTGACCACAGACATTAGTGCCACATGGTCCTATCACCCTAGCCTATCGTTTAAAACAGATTTTGTCTGCTTGTACAAGGATTGCTCTGGCCTCCCATAGGACTCGACCAGTGAGCAGGCCCAACAAACAGGCTGTGCATTACAAGGTTACCAGGGCGACTGGTACTCGAGCCGAAAACAGACTCCTAACCGAGTGTCTGAGGTAACTGCAAATAACACAAGACAAGGACATGACAATACAAAATCGATTAGATGCACCGTAAACTATTTATGGCTTGGTCAAAGAAACTCCTGACAGAATGTGGGAGACATGCTTCGAAAGTGTGGAGGACCCACTCGGCCCTGGCATGGACTTTATCGTGAGCTGACGTGTCAGAATCAAGCCGTATAGACCTGATTCCAGGGAGTTAATGGTTAGACCTGAATTAGGTTTATGTTTAAAGCGGCCCAAGTTTCACTGCTAAGGCCGATAATTAATAAGTTAGCTCACAGTGAATTTCTACTTTGGCAGAAAGTTACTATCCTAGAAGTATCGTGAGATAGAGAGGGGTGTGTGATACATCTTCATTAGGATTGGGGCTACCGAGAAACCTCAGCAATGGCGCAATTGCTGGTGGCCCTTTTGGCTTTTATGATCCTTTTAGGACTCTTTTGCAGTTATTAGCCACTAGACGTTTGTGACAGGTGAAGCTGGCTTTACAAATAACTAGCCGCTTTTATTTCAGCAACTATATTGGCTTGTTGACAGAGTTCTAGCGCAAATAGCTGAATTACTACTTATGTTAGATTCTAACGCACTTGTAGGTTTTTTTCAGACACAAGAAGGGGTTCCTAGTGTGGAATGAAGATATCAATAATTCTTAATGTTAGTGTACTATTGCTGGTGTATTATTTTTAACTGTGTTTGCGAAGTACAATATATAACATATAATGATTGGTGGCAAAGATATAATTATATATAAGTTCTAAAAATAAGACTGGCACAAGCCGAGAAAAAGGTTGCAACAGTTATTTAGCAATAGGCCATAACTGGCCAAAAAACTCACCTAATAGTCATCGGCGTGACTTAAGAATTATGCACGGGAAAACAAACAACTATCAAGTTGGCCTGTTAGTCATCAGTGAATGAAAGCGAAAATATGTGCCGAGTTACAATTGGCACAGGAAAACTCTTTACAAAAATCATTTAAAGTAATACGGTTGTAGTGACGAACAATGGTTTGAAGAGTTCTGAGTCTGTTGAGCGATGCAGGTTGATGACGTTGGACATAGTATGAGAGTTCAGTGAAGGAAAACGAAAGCTTCACTATCTACTTGAAATTTGCATGGTTGGCTGCCGGAATAGTTATGAAACCAACCAAATCTTGAGGACTCTCAGTTTTAATATCAGATTTAAATTATGATACATTGACCAATTCTTCTGCTGTGGCGGTCGAGAGCTCAAATGCAACACCTTTACTTGCGAAGAGATGCATTACAAGGTGTTGGATCATTTCATTCGTAATGCCATCTGGCCCAGGAGATTTCTTCTTCTTCAATTGGCGGATAGCCTTCTTCAGTTCTGCTAAACTAATGTCAACTTTCATTGCATCGTGAGTGTTGGTATCTGTTCTTTCCTTTTGCTCTTTTCTAACCTCTTTTTGACGCATTCGTGGTATAGAAATGTTGCTTTCTTTCGCATATGCCTTCGCAAAGGCATCTGCAGCCATCTTTCCTGTCAGTGTTTGTCCATCTTCTTCAAGAGTAATTTTCTCTCCTCCGACACCCTCATCATTCAGTGCTTTAGTCAGTCTCCATAGCTTTGTGGTGTCTCTCTCTAAATTAAACCCTGCCATCTTTTCCCTCCAGCTTCTTCTTTTGGCCTCCAGCTTGGTCTTTAGATACCTGGCTTTAGTTTGTTCTAGCGTGAAGTGATTTTCATGACAGGGATGACCCTCCACATCGAGTCTAGTTTATCATGTGCTGCTTGCAGTTCTATTCTCCCTTCTACTGCTATATTTTGGGTAAGCTCATTGGAACGAATGCCGAACAGACTCTAATTTGCCTTTTTGTAAGTCCACCTTGGATGTTGAGGTGAACTTGTCGAAATACTTCCAGAAAGAGAGAGGAGGACTTGGCGGTGGTCGCTTCCTCCTAACTGCGATCCGACCACTCTACTGAGGTTTTTGTGAATGTCTTCTGTACAAAATGCCAAGTAATAGGTCTGCCCAGTGGAATTAATGGGTCCTGCCAAGAATCAGCTTATGAATTGTTGGTAATAAGTAGAAAGAATGTGGCTTAGCACTGACTTTCGCGTAAAGATAATCAAACTGTTTTTCAATAATATTCGCATTCGTCCATAAGGTTTCCAGAATTTCATTAAACTTGGGACAGTTTTTCGGCAAAAGTGGTTCATCTAGTTTCTTGTAATATTTCGGAATGCTTAGCAATGTGGGGAGCTGATTGATGTCTCAAAATCTACAGACTTCACATACTTGACTCGTACTCTCAGCTTGGTGTCTGCAAGCACTAGTCATAGCTCATCTTCATTGCAACTTGCCTGGCATAGTACATCTAGGATCTTTGAGCATTTAATTGTGTGCGAAGGCTCGTGACATGTCAATGTCCATTTCATAAAAATCCAAGTGTTTGGATATGACTACCGACACAAGCATGCATTGAGCCCATACAATGCCTGCACAGCTGCGTCCACGTTTGAAGCCACTTTGACATGATCTGGTGAAGTCGTCGATCTAGTCTCGGATACGGCATAGAGTAGCATTGGATAGGATTTTCCATATGCTGTTGATGAGTACAATGAGCTGCAGATTGGCTGGGGGCCAGGTGGTTTCTTGGGCTTGGTAGTGTGATAAAGGTACCGTGGCATACAGCGTCGATGGGAAGATGGTGCATAAAAGCTGAATTGACGAGGTGCGTGATCGGTTTTGAGATAATGTCACTTGCATATTTGAATAGTTCATTGCTCATGCCATCATGTCCAGATGCATGCACAAGTTTCAGGTCTTTAAGTGCCTTCTCAACTTCTGCTGTCTTATTAATTGGTGTTAGTAATGGCCTGTGGTCTCCTGAGAACAGGTGCAAGGGCTCACCATCGTTGTCAGTGAACTGTTCCTTGAACCATTCTCGAATCGCCTTGGATTTTCCCTGTTCAGTCCCAATAAAGTATCCTTCAAAGTTGTGTACAGTGAGTGATGGTGTGTAGTCAATAACTCTCATGGGTCGGGCTGCCCCAAACATTTTGTAACAGTCATTCATGACAGTGATTTCCTCTGCTAGGGAGTCTGCTTGTTGAATAGCAAGATCTTTTAATCATTCACTAATGTGGCACAGAATGTTATTGTGCTCCCGGCATAGTTTAGTGCGATCTTCACTTTGGCCACTTTGATAGAACGCTTTTTGTTCTGCTGACAGTTTTACTACTAGAGGGTCGTCAGTATACCTAGTTTGGTTGTTTTTAAGAACACCTATGGTGCTGGTAGCTGATGATTCCATAGATTTCAGTATTTTGGTTAGGGCTTCGTTTGGATCGGAGCTGACGTCGATGTTAGATATCTGCTCCCAGAGGGCCGTTTTGTATGACATTTGAGATTTGGGGTGGGGGGTGGGGGTGAGAAAGATGACACCTCCACGCCGGTCTCCTCTGTATGTACCAACTTTGTTGGGAAACTAAGTCATCAAGGATTGTGGGACGACATCGGCATACAGAGGCAACTCTAATTATGTCTAACCTTCTTCAAACAAGAAACTTTGCTCGACATCCTCGGACAACGTGATCTTCCGAGGAGCTTGCCATAGCTATGGGTAATGTATGTGGTCTAAGTACAACATCAAAGAGGTAAACCTTAGGTGCAGACTGTGAACACTATAACATCGCTATTACATGCATTCAAGAGACTAAAGTAGCTGAACATTCAGAGCAGCAACAACTGAGAGGCCATAAGCTAATGCTCATGGAGCAAAAACAGGCCACATACCGGGGTTTAACCTTAGGTCCTGGACGATGTCATTAGTTTTGGAAACGTCAGTGATTGTGTTGCATTCATAGCCAAAGAGAATCCAGCAATATTGATTTCTTCTAAGCAGAACTGAGCTCCACCATTAAATCCCAGCTAGATGGTAATTGTTCGTGTGTGGAGATTTCAAATCCAAGCTGGCTAAACTTGGAATTGTGGATAAAAGTTCAGGACTTCGCTTATGCATGGGATCGTATGGTGAGGGCACACGCAACAGCAATGGAGATGCACTGGTGGCATTCCTTAGTTGCGATGGCCTATTTGCCACAAATACGGCTTTCAAACACCCATGCCATCACCGGACATCATGGACTGAACACATTACTGATCGCAAAGCCCCAAAAGGTTCTAAGGCTACAACAGCTGTCTTCAACCAAATAGACGTCATACTATGCAAGACAGAAGCAAAACCCATTCTCCAGAATGCGCATTCCTATAGAGACACAGACCTCAATTCTGACAATAAGCCAGCCGTTACACGCCTTCAGATAAACTATCTCTACCTAATATATAATGCTCTTTTTTGGAGGAAGATGATGGTGATGGAAATAAGTTCATCTGATTGGAGGTGGGGTGGGGGTCTACAGCCTGATAGGCGGGAACTACTACACAAGACAAAACAAGAAGAAGATTAAGTAATTAATATAAATAAGTTTAACTATCAGCTCAGATTGGAACTACTGAGTCTAGGCTTCAGATAGTTTCGGGAAAATAATTCTTTTTGGGCTACTGAATCACTCCGATAATTTACACGGTTGGCTGTCAGAATAGTTATGAACCAACCAAACCTTGAGGATACACATTTTTAATATCAGATTTAAATTGTAAGTAGATTGATCGGTCGAGGACACATCATCGCAAATCCCCACGTTTACCGTTTTGAACATTTGACACACCACACAACCCACCCCCGGGGGTGGAGCCAAATCTAAAGGTCCTTTTGCACTCTGCAATAATATGGGTAACTCGCATACCAAATTTGGTTGAATTTCGTCTAATAGTGTCAGAGAAGCTTCATTACAATCAATTTCATGATCTTTTGACCCCATCCCACACACCCTGGGGACGGGGCAAAATGTAAATGTACTCATCCACGCCTCATTGATATGGGTAACTGGCATATCAAATATGATTGAGTTCCATCTAACGATTTCAGAGAAGTTGCATTACAATCAATTTCAGGACCTTTTGACTGCCATCCCCACAGCCTGTGGGTGGGGCTAAATGTAAATGGGCTCATTTGACACCACATTTAGATGGGTAACTCACATACCAAATTTTGTTGAAGTCCGTCCAATGGCTTCGGAGGAGATGCGTTACAATAAATTTTCACATGTTAAAATTTGACCTTTTGAACTCTCTCATGACCCCCTGTGGGCGGAGCCAAATATAAATAGCCTCTTGCAGTCAGCAATCATATGGGTAACTCAGATATCAAATTTGGTTGAGTTCAGAGGAGTTGCATCACAATCAATTTCATGACCTTTTGATACCATCCCCCACCCACTGGGGATAGAGTCAAATGTAAATGTGCTCATTCACTCCACATTGATATGGGTAACTGACATACTAAATTTGGTTGAATTCCGTCCAATAGTGTCAGAGGAGTTGCATTACAATCAATATTTTGACCTTTTGACCCCCACCCACCCTTGGGGGCGGAGCCAAATGTAGATGTGTTCATGTACTCCATATTGATATGGGTAGCCTACATACCAAATTTGGTTGTATTCTGTCCATCGATTTCGGGGAGATGCGTTACAATCAATTTCTGCATGTTAAAATTTGACCTTTTGACGCCTCCCCCACCCCCTGTGGGCGGAGCCAAATCTAAATGGCCTCTTGCATTCTGCAATCATATGGGAAACTCAGATATCAAATTTGATTGAGTTCCATCTAACGATTTTCAGAGTTGCGTTACAACTGATTTGACCTTTTGACCCCTGCCACGCCCCCCCCCCCCCCCACCATCCCCGTGAGCAGAGCCAAATCGCAATATCGTCTTGCAAATCGGAATTATATGGGTAACCCACATACCAAATTTGATTTAATTCCCCCCAATTATTTTGGGAGGCGATGGCATGACGGATGAATGGACAGATGGACAGATGCGATTACAATATCCCTGACGGTTTTTTTAAACATGTGGATAATAATTCATTGACCATTTCTTATGCTGTCATGGATGAGAGCTAAAATTCAACACCTTTACCGTAACTGTGAGCAATCTGATTCAATAAATTGTCGCCTAAGACTTATACCTGGTACCGCTGGCCAGAATCCTGTTCTGCTCCTGCAGTAAATGAATCCAACAGTGAGGAAATCAAAACGGAAACTAAATTACAAGTGGAGTGCAAAACGTAAGTCGGTATGTCAAAAATGTAAAAGCTATCCATAAAAAGTGGAAAGGCCTCGGACGCAGGCTGTATGGGATGAGATGAAAACCGCAAAGAAGCAACTGCAAAGAGTACAGAGAGAGCGCTAGTATCAGAACATAGAAACAAGCTACATACCACAGTCATGGATACGAACATGTACAACAGAAATAAAATGTTTAAGACAATTGGACAGCTACGCAATGATAAGCCACCCAACGAAGTACTGATAAACGTTGAAAGCGTGTGGTTAGGTGTATCGACGGTAGACTGCTTGGCAGAGTATTTTGGTAAGTTAGCAACCCCAACAGACAGCCCAACATTTGATCCTGAAATTAAAATAGCTACAGAATTTAAACACCACCCACTGACCATGATTACCTCTGCATCAGAGCCACTAACTCCAATTACACTAGCCTAAGGACGGGTAAAGCAGCAGATGAATATCAGCTGAACACATATTAAACGCATAGATCTATTGAGATAATACAAATGTTCAATCTAATAACCAACAACATCCTCAGCACAGGAAATATTCGGAAATCAATGAAAATAGGAATTGTTACCCCAGTTCAAAAGAAAGGGAAATATGACTGATCACCTGCCAACTATAGACATATCACAGTCGGGTCACTCCTTTGCAAAGTTATCGAAAAGGAGATTGCCAAGTGAATCAGACCAATTCTGAACTAGAACATACGTTCATGGATGCGAGTAAAGCCTTTGATATAGTAAACCATCAAGGCATGCTAAAACAATATACAAGCAAGGTATATGGGCAATAGTCAACAGCATGTACACTAACAACAGATCAGTTGTTAAATGGAAAGGTAAGCTTTCTCAAATAGTCTATGAAGGTCAGGGCATAAAACAAGGTGGTGAATCTTCAGCAGACCTCTTCAAAAGCTGTACCAACCCTCTACTTAAAAAATACGAGGACCATCCTGCGAGATTTAGAATTGAGAGTATCTCAACGTGTGCCATTATGTGTGCTACCATCATCAACCAGCTTTACAGTAAATGGGTAGGAAAAGCGTTCAGCAATATAAATTACCATCTGCATATATACACTGTTGGAAAACTCACCAGATAAATTAGCATGGAAAAAAATAATCTCATCACATATCAACACCTACCGTGAGTATAAACTAAGGAGGTTTAGAGAAAACTACCATGAAGTACTTAAATACAGACAATTATAAAATCGGTAAAGCTCACATGATGTGGAGTAGCTGTGGAACAGATAAGACGTCAGTGTACAAAGCAACCATCAAAGCCAAACTAATCGTGCAGAGATACTATTTATTTGATAGCTTAACCAGAAACAGAAAGGCAATAACCAAATGTCCACTGTGTAGCGATGAAATGGAAGATCTTCAGCACTTTCTCCTGGACTCTCCAGTGCTAGAGCATGTTAAAAGCCCTACTATGACAAAGAACAGAACGTTGATCCATCAACAGAATATCGCGACTACAGATGAATGCTGTATACAAATGGAAAGAACAGAACGTTGATCCATCAACAGAATATCACGACTACAGATGAATGCTGTATACATATGATATTGATGCAACTAACCTTATGGATTCACACTTCGAGATGTTCGAAAAATATGCAAGAGAACTATGTTTTAACCTACATAAGAAACGCTCTGGTCTACTTCGACTTAACTATATATAGAAATTTTCCAAAAACACAAATAATGTTGTGATTAATTCTAAATAATGTACAAAATATACAGTGAAATATGATAGGAATATACTCCATATTTGGAAGTTTGCCTGAAGGGAAACTCCGAGAGGCGGAATTTACATAACAATGACTGCTGCAATTCATGGTGTACGACGAGATCTAGCCACGGCTTAAGCTCTTAGCACACAGCTAGAGTTGATGGTGTACGACGAGATCTAGCCACGGTACAGGCTCTTATCACACAGCTAGAGTTGAGACATGAAGGACTACAAAAGTCAAACAAGTTGCTCCACACGCGAGTCACCTCATTAGAAGCAGAAAAATAGGGCCTGCTGAGGCAGAGCCTGGATACTCCTCTTTTAATAGTGTCGATATACATTCCATGTAGAAAATACACAGATGCTGAAAGACATTTTACTGAAGCACTAGATCAGCTATATGAAATCTCCCAAAAGTACTGTGTCTCACATAATATACTCATAGCAGGAGATCTTAATTGTGATCAAACCATCAGAGAGAAGTTCTGTAGACACGGCCTGATGCGAGAGTTCTTGCAAGAACAAGGTCTATCGTATAAAACATCTGGCCCTACATTCATACATGTCAGTAATGCTGGGAGCTCAACTATAGATTATTTCCTACTACCAGAGCACTCATCACATAGAAACGTAGATGTAGATAAGCATGAAATGGCCAGTAACTGTTCTGATCACTTTCCTCTCTGAATCATGCTTAACATCGCAATTCAGCTGCTGAGAATGAAACCGACCCAGACTGCAACACTGCTCCCATAGAAAGTAAACTGGAGTAAAGACGATAGCAAATGCTACAAAAAGGGTACGTGCAGAAGGCATTGGAAGGATATAATTCTGAGATCAAGAATATGCTGGACATATGTACTGTATACGCTAAGCTCTGTGACACCCTCCATGTAGCTGCTACTGCCTCATCACAGCAGATTATCCAAAAACGCCAGAGGCCTTTCCGGCTATGGAATAATGAAATTGCTGATGCTGTCGCAGAAAGTAAGGTAGCTCTCCATAATTGGAGGACCTGTAACCGACCATCAAACCAAAACCACCCAGCCTCAGCTCGAAGATCTAGAGCCCAAAAGCTATTGCACCAGACAAAGGAAATCAGTAATGGACAAGCGTAATGCTGACATCCAAACCCTATTGTGTGCCAGAAGGAATGATAGAAGACTATTCTTCAGTCTAATCCGCAAACAGCGAGGTTGTAGAGTACTTAAAGTTACAGAACTCAAGGTGCAGAATGATACATTCCCAAAAGACTGGTATTCACATTTCTCACAGCTTAGAACCCCTCCACAGGAAAGCAGAACTGGAATTTGATGTAGTGGTGCTTTCTGACATCGTAGCAGGAGAAAATGAAATGATCCAATTCACATACAGTGAAGTAGAGCAAGCAGTCAAGTGATTAAATAGTGGCAAAGCCTCTGATAATGATGGCATATCAGCCGAGCACCTACAAGGATGTGGGATTGTAACCATGCACCTGCTGACCCTAATCTAGAATGATATTGGCAAACGTAAAACCATTCCAGACATCTTCAAGGTAGGCCAATTAACACCAGTCTATAAGAAAACAGGCAATCGCAGTATTACAGTAACATCAACACTTTGTAAAACTCTAGAAATCCTTCTGAAAGTCTGCATCCAACAGACAATACTTAAAACACAACACCCTCTTCAGTTTGGGTTCACATCAGAGTTATCTCCAATATACAGTGCGCTGATGCCCCCAGGAGGCTACCTCTGAATCGCAAATCAGGAAGCTTAATACATACATTGCTCTCCTTGACGCCAATGCATTCTTCGATGTAGTGAACCACACGAGCCTTGCGCATAAACTGTATCTTGCTGGAATAGAGGGAGCCACTTGGCCCCTCATCACAGACCTTCACAAAAATACTACCACCACAGTGAAATGGCATGGTGGGTGCTCAGAGCAAATTCCGTTCAGTCAAGGTGTCAAGCAACGTAGTATATTACCACCAGACCTGTACAAAATGTGCACCAACAATCTGCTCAACTGCCTAGATGCCATCGGTATTGGTGACTATATTGGAACTGTTCACTCAGCAGCACCGACCTGCGCTGACGATGTCAGCTTAATCGCAAAACAGCGAATATCAGCCACAGCACCTGATAGACACATCAAGCACCTACGAATTCTACGAACTACAGCCAGCGAAATATGCCATAATATCAAGCTGTAAACAGGAGAAGCCAACATTTACTCGATAGAGTACGTCCAGCACTATCCAATTAAATTTGCCTCTGCACATCCAGCAGTTGACTCTGTTACTACATCACCTTACGATACATGCCCACTTTCAGTATGACTATGGCTACTAACAGGATGTTACATTCTTCAGCTGAACATAGTTAAGTTTACCCGCTATATTGTTAATCCAACCTGCCCACTATGTAATGGTGAACCTGAGGCCCTTCAGCACTATCTGACTGCCTGCACTGCTTTAGCTGAAATCCACATGAAATTCCTCAATTTGATCAACTCTAGCGCATGTATCACATGCAACACCAACACCTACAACATCTGGACCAACAACAGCATCATAACATCATTCCTGCTCGATCCTTTCTGTCTTATTGTATTTACCGCCTCACGGAGAGACCCTTCAGGCGAACCTCCAATGTTGGAGTGATTTGAGCAGGCTACCCAACTATGCCCTCAGTGACGTCCAATCTGGCTATGCCACACCACCTGCACTTCTACTACTGTAAGCGTCAGTTATGGCGTCATTGAGAAACTGATGGCAGGACTGACATCTGGCATCTATTTACACTATCCGAGCATATTCACAACTTAGCTCCCGATACAGGGCCTGACACTCAGTGTCAGTTCTTTTACGTGCCCTATGGCACAGACACCACACGGGGCGGGGCCGATGGCTTTATGTCCCCTCCGAAGGATGTGTCATGTGAAAGAGATATGTTTTTGCACCTTGATCACATGCTTGAATACGGGACCAAACCAGGCTCTTTGGATTGAAATTCCAAGCATGTGCGGCACAACCAAGCCAATGCACCATCCTTCCACACATATGTCTAACAAACCAAGCTCCAATTGCCATCATAAAATAGAAATGTCAGTGCGACAATGCTTCTACTCGCCACACCATCACAGGACCACAAAACTCGCAATTATAAACAGTAATTCATACACAAGTCCGTTTCTACTTTTGTCATCTTTGTATTTTACTCGCTCGCGAGGTTCTCACGTATATAGGAGGGATTTCCGAAATGAACTGAAAGTCAACTACATAAAATGATTCTGACGTTTTTCCTGAACATGTTGTGTAGAGAAGGTTCTGTAGAGAAGGATATAATCGAGAGGAAATTGGTTATTAAGCAAAAAACACCACACAGTTGGGTGGTGAAAACGAAGCAAATCCTCAATATGTATAGTTTGCCCTCAGCACATAGCCTTTTGAAAGAGTTATCGAGCAAAATGAAGTGGAAAGAGCTGGTGTCCGCTCAGGTTCATGCCTACTGGTACAGGAAACTAAAGGAAGAAGCTGCTAAGAAGAAAACACTGCAGTACCTCAACATAAATTGCTGTGAAGTGGAAAAAGCATGCACACTGTGGGAAAGCTGCAAAGCTGATAAGATTTCAGTGTATAAAGCCACCATTCAAGCTAAATTATTAGTGCAAAGATACCATTTGCTTGGCGGAATGACACGAAATAGAATGGGGCCAATGATGTGCCCATTATGTAAAACTGAGGATGAAACTGTCGTACACTTCCTTCTTGTATGCCCGAAGCTTCACTCCGCTAGAGACATGCTAATTAAGAAGATATGCAGCTGCTTGAAACAATTTGGCCCTGAAACAGATGAAGAGAACTGCACAGAGGCGATTCTGGATCCCAGTAAGCTAATTGTCACACATGAGACTCCATCACAGATGCTATTTAAACTTGAGTGACTGTCCAGAGAATTATGTTTTGTATTGCACCAAAGACGAGCTGCAAAAATACTGATGAATTCAAGCGGTGTGAAACAACCCATGGTGATTGGAATTATGGGAGAAAAATCCCATGGCTAACAGGCAACGATGCAAAATGACTAGGCATGGGAGTGGGAATCGGGATGAAACAAACAGGATTCGTGCAAACAAGCCATTGAGCTAAAGCAACCACCCCATACTAACAATATGAACATTAACAATGCGCTAATCAGGGCCGTAGAAACAATTTCAGTAATGGGGTGGGGGCAACTAGGGGGGGGGGTTCGGGGAACAATTTTGAAATCTTGATGCTCTCAGAGGCCATTTCCTGCATTTCTTGAGGTAAATATGTGCTTTCGCTCAGGTGTAAAATTAACCTATTTTACACATATGAGATTCACCTATAGGCCTACAGAACAAAATTTGTATATGTCAGAGGTCATGGTAGGGTGGTTCAGATTGTAATCCTCAAGTATCAGGTGCTTGAAAATACGCTATTGTCTGGAAGGTTTTATGGTAAAATATCAGCCTTTTTATTTAGAAGTCAGGTTCATGTGAATGCAGAATGAAATGGGTTAGGTAAATGTGTTTAACAGTTATGCTAGTAATCCTGTAATCTATGTAGAATAAAAATTGCATTACTCCAGATGTTATTACTAGGGTAACTGTTTTGGGAAAGCTTGAGAAGTGAATTGCCTTTCAACATTCAGGTATCATTAACTATGAGAGAGAAAAATTATTTCACTGAACCATGTGTGTTCTATCACAATTGAAGAAATTAAACTCATGTCAGAAAATAATTTTGCTCACTAAATTTTAAAGATACAAAAGTCAATGAAGGTTGTAAACAGAGTGTGGTTATAAAATTAGTTATTAGGGTAACTAGTGAGAAATTTTGAATCAAACTTAATTTGCCAAACTCAGAGAGCCTACGCCCATTGTGAGAGACATTCATTGGCCAAGTCACCACGTAGGTCAAGAGAGTCAGTTCTCTCCTGATGGATATGCAAAACCATCATATGATTCAAACGTTTTTGAGTCATAGTACTATGCAACGATGTCTTTATACGGCGTAATGTACTAAAGGTGCGTTCACTGCTCTGCACTGGTTGCAGGCATTATGAGCAACAGTCTACAAACTTTCACAATTTCTCCAAAAAATCAGATAGTGAAATCAAGTGATTAATCACATCACCAATACGCGAAGTGTCCCTTAAATCATCTGGCACATTTGCAGCAAATGTTCTTAGTTGATCACTTAAATGTTGCTCACTGAGATCGTTGCCATACAGCATACATAGTTCCCTTGCATCTAACTCCATCTGGAGATGAGGTACATCAACTTGAGCACAGCACATACCAAGAGGTAGGCTGTGTAGATGTCAATATATTCAGCATCCCAGTTGATCAAATCGAGGCCGAATTCCTGTGATTATGTTGTCCAGCACTTCATAGAATATCTGCTGGTAGAATGCCTCAACATCATCAGGAAAGCTTGGCTCAGCTGATCCACTGTCATAGCGAGCTGGTCGTCTTTTTCTTTGTGGAAGTGTTGGCCCATCGATGTCAGAACTCTCTTGTTTCTCCTTCACTGCAGCCCAGAATAATGAAAAAGAGGCATCATTTCTCATGCTTTGCAAAGTTTTGGTTGCCATCCCAGCCAATTCTTGGCCTTCTGCTACAGACAGATCCCGCTTCTGAAGAGATCTAGAAAGATTGTCACAGTGACCGAAATCAAAACACCAAGATTAATGCCAAGCCAGAATTGGAATGTTTACATTTTATGTTCCACCCAAACTATCCTTGCCTTTGTTTCTGTATCAGTAGCAATGAATTTTGCCTCCTCCCAAGAATGCTGTAGTGTTACATAATTGTCAATAATACTCTTAAATGTTTCAGCTTTGACAGTCCACCTCGTTGGCCAAAGGATTCTTATCCCTGGGTTACCGGGGTTGAATCGCTCCTAAAGATTCTCAAAGAGCCTTTCCCGCCTAGGCGACATCTTGATCAGCTTTGTTATCTCATGTGCAATGTGTCTTTTATAATTACACAGTATTTCACCGAGTTCCGGCAAACTAGATTTAAAGCGTGGCCATAATAGTATGTGTAGAGGGCTCTCTTTTCAATTGCCTCTATCTGTGTTGCTACACTATTCCTTTTCCCACTCATATTAGATGCACCATCGTAATTTTGACCACGACAATACGAAATATTAAGATCCATCTTTATCAAAACATCTTTGAGAACGCGAACAATTTCTTCGGCCTTCAAGGAAGTCTTCATGCACATTTAGACTATCATCGACCCAGCGGAGACAAATTACTAATTGTTACATATTTGACACATCTGTTGTTTCATCCATCATTGCTGTAAACCATGAGTTTCCAATTGCATTTGCAATGTCCCGAAGGACATGGAATGCCATTATTTGGAACATCTCATTCTGTATATCCGGTGATGTATACTTGGAGGATTTTTTTCTAGCCACTGTATTAGATTTGGATCATCACTACCACGTAATTTCAGAAGTTGGAATAAATTGCTGTTCAATTCACCCTTCCCTGATATGTAATCACCATGAAGTGAAATCGACGGTTGTGCTAAATATTTCACGCATTCTAAAATCTTTAGCAACATTTGTCTGTTCTTAGCTTTTCTATAGCCTGGCTAGAGGACAACATTTCACCAACGTCATGTTTGCTTTGTAATGTCTGGATAGCTGCTTTATGGCAATTGGTAGCCTCATACTTTTGGAATGTGGTGGTTGCGTTCTTCCTTGCAGAAACCATCAGCTATAAAGCTGGTCTCCTTACACGGAACATTGTATACTCATCCTTCTTCTTCTGATTTGGCACAATAGAAACAGATCACGGGGTCTGATGAAACACCATAATGCAGCCATTTCCACTATCTGCACCAGTTGGTTTGGAATCGGCGCTTGCGGTTTCCAAAATTGTGAAGTGGAAATTTGAAATCTTGAGGAGGGTGATAGGGCTGATCAGCATCTGGTAAACTTGCAGTAGGTAACACAGAAACCTGTGAGGAACTGTTCATGTTTACAGATAGATTATTTTTATCAGAATCTGAGTCTTCCAGAATAATATGAAATGAAATCAAATGGGTCTTCATCCTCAACGGAGCTATCTCTATCCTCAGGCCATCTAGCTGCCATGATTAACAACCTGAAAAAGGTTAAAAGCATATTATTACCTTTTTAGCATTCTGAAAGCATTGCTCAAACTGACATGCATCATTCTCAGATGGAGCTAGAAGCAAGAGAACAATGCACGTCTAACTAAAGGTGACTTAACTTTGGTGGTATGTTTGTATGCAGAGCCGGATTAATGCAATGGTTATTAAGTGCCTCCAGATCTAAACAATTAATTACTGGTATATAACATTTAACTCTTTGAACCTGAGATATCAGGATCCAAATTTTAAAGCAACCACACATATAACCAATTTGACTGGAAGCTGCTGCAGCATTAGGCAGCAACAGATTCCTGTCAAATGGTTTTAAAATATTCAACAGAATAATTGTCACATCTTAACAAATTTATCATATTTCTGTTTAGTGGATTAAAATGGTTGATAAAGTAGTAGTAGTAGTAGTAGTAGTAGTAGTAGTAGTAGTAGTAGTAGTAGTAGTAGTAGTAGTTAGTAGTAGTAGTAGTAGTAGTAGTAGTAGTAGTAGTGGTAGTAGTAGTAGTAGTAGTAGTAGTAGTAGTAGTAGTAGTAGTAGTAGTAGTAGTAGTAGTAGTAGTAGTAGTAGTAGTCCTGCCAAATTATGAATTAAGTAGGTCAATTTAGATTGGTTAGTGGACTCATGTTAACACTTACCGGAGCATTGTAGATGAGAAACTGGTGCACATTTTTAAAACAATTTTGCTGGAACCTGTTGCTGTCTAAAACAGCAACAGCATCCAGCAATATTTTTTTTTTAAATGTACACCAGTTAGTAGGCTAGTAAAAGTTAAAATTTCACCATCAGAGTGCTAATGGTTAAAACACTTACCAGACAGTAACGTTGTCTTGGGAGCCAAGCAGAGTTACAGCAAAGAAATCCAAAGTATCTAGGCCTATATTCCATATTAATTTACAGCGGTCATATCATACAGGCTGATTATAATAAACATTATTAGTTACATAAACTCAAAATATACAAAAAGGCAGCTTACTAATTTAAATGAAACCACGTAGCCTACAGTTGATCTAAACGACCTCGAATAAAAGTTTGTACAGAGTATAACTCAGTTCAATATTGAAACTGAAACCACGTAGCCTACAGTTGATCTAAACGACCTCGAATAAAAGTTTGTACAGAGTATAACTCAGTTCAATATTGAAACTGAAACCACGTAGCCTACAGTTGATCTAAATGACCTCGAATAAAAGTTTGTACAGAGTATAACTCAGTTCAACAATGAAACTCAGACGCTAGCAAACCAGTAGCCCTACTTGTAACGGTGGGGTTGGTAGTTTTATTGCTTTGTGACATCAGATGCCGTAACCAAATAATGCTCATCACACGGATGTCAAAATCTTTTAAAGGGCTTTTATAAGAGACTGTTCAGTTGTACATTTTTTAAACAATGTTGCTGTAAGTTGTTGCTGTCTCTAAGACAGCAACAGTCTTGATCAACGTTGTTTCGAAAAACGTACACCAGTTTATCATATTAAAGCACTTGACAATTTTTCATTCTGCCATCAGAGTTCTACTAAAGACTTAATTAAAATATGGCAAAATGGGGCCTGTTTCACCACACGTCGCCAAAAAGTGTGTGGGATTTTGTGTGTCACTGGAGCTTCACAGCAGAGAGAAACAGAGATACCCTATTACTGTAAATGCTTTAAAATAGTTATTACTGTTTCAATAAATACACTAATCAACCATGTTATAGACACACATACTGGTGTATGTTTTTAAACGAAGTTGCTCAAGATAAAATAAACAGACAGATATTGTCCTTTAAGCAAAGTATCAAAAAGACAATTATAGAAAATTACTAAACTCTGGGAAACACTCACCATCATGCCACGCTATTCTCATACTTGCACCCAGTCACCAGAACTAATAATGATAACAATAATAATAATAATAATAATAATAATAATAATAATAATAATAATAATAATAATAATAATAATAATAATAATATCTGTCATAATGGTAACTACCAAACTACTACCGCTACCATCAGAACCTAAAAAATTTCTAATACTTTGTCAATGATAATAAGAATATGTAATATAGAATTATTAACTTAAGCAAGATAAGCACACATCCAGCTGTCATGTCTTTGCCTGTAAATATGTTGTAAATTGCCATACGTCTATTAACTGTCAGACTGCTGCAAGGCACCTGACAATAATTCCAATTGGCAATGACCCTGGATTGGCTGAGTATTTTGGAAACAATTTGACTGAAAGTTGCTGGTGGCTTAGCCACCGACAACTTTCGGTCAAATTGTTTGAGATGTACTCAAGCATACCCTGAGTTAAACCCCATGGAAAATGTAGACTGCAGAAACTTGGCAGCGAGACAGTTTACCATATGTATATATATATATATATATATATATATATATATATATATACACCTGTGCAAAAGTTAAGCACCAGCAAAAACAATAGAACGTAGAAACATGATGGTACAACTAGGCTGCCATACTTTTTGTCCCCGCGTTAGCTGACATAATTCCAAGTACGAAATGCACATGCATGCATGACTTCACGCCGCTTGATGTCCGTACGTGGCGGGAAACAGCACACGTGTTCAGTTATGTAAAAGTCCAGTTTGAGGTGTAGAACATTACATACAGATTTAGGCGACAAGATTAGGAATTTTGTGTTCATGACCGTGGTTTATTTGTACAGAGAGAATTAGCTCTTGATTGTGAACCGCTATGGCAAGACGAAGGTTAAGTGATCGTGTGAAATGGCAAATCATAGGCATGCATACCACTGGTATGTCATGCAGAGAGATTGGCAGACAGCTGAACATTAACCATACTGTAATCAGTCGTTTGATTGCAAAACATGGGCAAACTAACGAGGTGAAGGACAGGCCTAGATCTGGAAGACCGAAGAAGACTACTGCCCGTGATGATCGAGCCCTAGTACGCCTTGTTAGGAGATCTCCATTCACCAACAGCAGAGTGCTCAGCCAGCAATGGGAAACGCGAAATAGAGTGTAAATGTCTACCGTCAAAAGGAGACTGTATGCTGCTGGCATGAAAGCTAGGAGACCTGTCAGACGTCCTCTCCTCACTGCACACCACAAAGAGGAGCGTCTGAGGTGGTGCAACGAAAGAAGACACTGGAACATGAGATCCTGGAGACGGGTACACTGGTCCGATGAAAGTCGGTTCCTGCTTCATGCCACAGATGGTCGAACTCGTGTATGGAGGTCCAGACGCACGGCGTACGACCAACATAACATCATGGAAGAAGTTCCATTTGGTGGAGGTTCCGTTATGATATGGGGGTGCATCTCATTTGATTGTAAGCTGGATCTGTTGACTGTACCTGGAACACTAAATGGACAAAGATATCAAGATTTCATACTGGATAGAGTTGTGGTCGCTCATTTTGTAAATCATGCACCTGGAACCCATCCTATATTCATGGATGACAACGCCCGACCACATCGTGCTAGAGCTGTGCATGAATACCTCCGCCAGAATGCCATCGAAACCCTACCATGGCCAGCAAGGAGCCCTGACATGAACCCTATTGAGCATATCTGGGACATTCTGGGAAACATGGTGAGAAGGAGGGATCCTCCTGTGCAGAACCTACAGGAATTAACAGACGCACTCCATCTTGAATGGCAACGAATACCACAATGGCGTATCAGTCGGTTGGTGACCAGCATGAGACGTCGTGTCCAGGCCGTCATCCAGGCACAAGGTGGATATACCCGGTATTAATAATGACAGTCTCAAACTCGTGCACAGATGTTAAACTTCGTTTTCACACACCATTAATGACAATCTAGCCACGTGTGTCAACTGTAGGGCAATACTTGTCAGTTGTGTCAACGTAACCATATTCAGGCCTCGTTTTCAAGTTCAAACAAAAACATACAGTGTTTCCCCACCATCATAATCAGCATTCCTCTAGTTGCATTATTACCTCTTGCACTAAGATGGATGGGTACATAAATGTTTATGCTATTGCTTTCTTCATAGCACATGAATATACCCTCGCATGTGCGTAAAAATAGGGTGGTGCTTAACTTTTGCACAGGTGTATATATATATATATATATATATATATATATATATATATATATATATATATATATATATATATATATATATATATATATATGACTATAACATGTTAACTTTATGTATTCAGTATTCTTATGTCCTATATTGTTGTTATATGTTATATGTAGGGGTCCACCCCCACATAGGCTCTGCCTTTGGTGGACTACCTGTTGTGAAACTGTAAATGTATATCCTATATCAAAATGAATAATCTTGAACTTGGACTTGATTTCTGATTGGTCCGTGGGTAAAAATGATTGGCCAATGGGTAAAATGTTGGGGGCGTGAACACCCCCTCCCCCCCCCCCCTCCAGTTCCTACGGACCTGCTAATGAACGTGTACAGAAAACCAGGGACTATTCAAACAAATCAATTTGTTTCTATTTTTCGCTGCACATACCAGTGATTTACCAGTGATTGCAGTCAAATACTTCAGTGTAGAAGAAGTGACTGCAATTTTTGGGAGTTAGGCGACCTTAGGTCTATATAAAAAGAATGAGTCTAGGTTGTTTTTTAATGTGTTTAATATTGGAGCGTTAATTGCTTCTGTTGGTGGAGAATTCCATACATTAACAACTCTATTTGTGAAGAAATACTTGCGTAGATCAGGTCGACAGGGTTGTTTGTAAATTTTAAGTGCATGTCCCCTAGTGTGTGTAGATGCCATTGTGAAGAATTCATTTGGCTTAATGTGGTCCTGGTTAGAATTTTTTTTTTATATAGACTTCTATCATGTCAGCTTGGATTCTCCTGGTTTTCAAATGTTGTAAGATTTAGTTTCTGGAGACGTGTTTCATAAGGTATACTTGCTAAACCTGGGATCATGCGTGTGATCCTGTGTTATACCCGCTCCAGTAAGTCTATGTCTTTTTGTAGGTGTGGGCAACAAAAGGTGTACAGAACAGGATACAGTAGTCTAAGTGAGGTCTTACGAGGGATTTGTAAAGCTGGAGAATAACAGGTCGGGATTTATATTTTATTGTACGATATATCAGGCCTAGGGCTTGGTTTGCTTTTCTTGATGCTACTTCACATTGTCTTGACACTTTCATTGATTGCTGAATCGTTATTCCCAAATCTTTTGCTTCAATGCTTTTTGCTAGTGTGTTGCTTCCCATTTTATAGCTATAGCACACGTTATTGTGTCCTAAATGTAAAACACTACATTTATCTAAGTTAAAGAGCATCTGCCATTCTTGAGACCAGCTAAAAATTATGTGGAGATCTGCTTGGAGTTTAAGTGTACTTTCTTTGTTTAGAATTTCTTTACCTAATTTAGTATCATCAGCAAATTTACCAATTTGGCTTGTAATCTTTTCGTCTATGTCGTTTATATAGATCAGAAATAAAATTGGCCCAAGGACCGATCCCTGAGGCACTCCTTACTTGTTACTTGTCTTGTAGATACCACCTCTCCAATTCTAGGCGAACCATCCGCCCTGAACTGGACTGATGTGACGACTGTAAATTTACCAGTTAGAATTTTCGTTATCCTAATCACCACATGTATGCCTTTTGTTGTTGGTTGTTTTTTGGGGTCTTTGTACGGTGTATCGGGATATTCCGCTAAGTTTTGATGATCGAGTGTGGTGTAACTTGAAACAGAGGTCTAGTGATATTTGTTCCAGGAGAATTCTCAGTGGATTGTTAAGTGGAATGAAATGTGAAGCATCAAGTATCAGTCTAGTGGCATCCTCCTCCGTCAGCTCGCACAGCCTTGGTACATCAGCAGTCTGAAGGATGTCATCTATTTTACGAAGATATGTGACACGAACACCTTCTAAGCTCGGGCACAGCAGGATAAAGTGGGTGATTGTTTCAGATGCCGACTTGCACATTGGGCAGATAGTGCCTTGAGATCGGTCTCGCATAGATCCGCCAAACAGGTTATATCGCTGTGTGATTAATTTAACTTTCACTGCTGCTTTTAGGACTGTTAGTGTGTCTGTATTAGTCAGTTCCCAAATAGGATGACATCTATTCATGGTGCAGGAGTTCAGGTTGATGAATGATAGTGTTACTTTAGAGGTAGCTTCACTAATTAGATGGTCTCTCCAATAAGCATTGACACTCTGCTTCAATAGATTTTTCCACATGTACTTTGATGGTTGGGTTTTCACAAGTTGAAACGCCGACGGGAGCTGATACTGAGAGAGTAGTTGTCTAGCCATTATCACCCAACTGCGTGAACCGGAGTCCTTAATGGCAAGTTGATGTCAGATAACCTGGGCCTCGATGGAATCTCGTCTGTGGACCATGTTTTTAAATAGAGTCAAGATTCTCTTGTGCAGTTGGCCTCCTATTGGGATGATACCGAGAAGAAGATATGTGGCAGCATTAGCTGTTGAAGTTGGAAGATGCAGTATCTGTTTCATGGATCCTCTATAATAGTCGTCTAGAAGCTGGGTCTCTGTCTTGGCGAGTATCAGAGCTTCCAAACCATGCAGGAGAACTGGTATGACATATATGTCCCATATTTTCCTAGATGTCTTGGGGTTAATTCCATTAAGGCCACGCATACCTGCTCCCAGTAATGAGTATGCCGTACGTCGTGATGTTTGTATGCGCAAACTGACTGTAAGCAGGCTTCTGGTATCTGTAGTTCTATGGACTCCAAGATGGATTTCATCATCTGATTGTTCCAGTGGATTCACATTCAGCTTGAAGAAGAGCTCAGGGTATGGGTAACCAGGGGCTGTTTTCGGAATCACTGCCTTAGTCTTCGTTGAGCTGAACAGATACCTTTCATTTGCGGCATCAATCTCAGTGATGGTGAGTAGCTGTTGCATAGCACTTGGATTGCTGGTTATAACTGCCAGGTCATTGGCACACATTACTGCGCCTGCAGGAATGGATCCTATGTGGAACGCTCCCGGATGAGCAACCAGCTTGTTAAGTAATGGGTTGCTGCGCAGCTTAAACAGATCTGGTGAAGCATAGGCACCCTGTCTTATGCCCAGTTCCTCAATAATTGGTCTAGACACTCCGCGAGCCACTTAATTTCTGAAGTAATCCCTGAGTACATACTGTTGAATAGTTCCCATAGCTGCCCATCCACACCTTGGAAGAAAGCGGAATTTAACATGCTCTTGTGGCATACAATGTCGAAGGCTTTTGATGCATCTAGGAAGGTTATGTATAATGGGGACTTCAAGTCCTTGGCTTCTGCAATGCATTCTGTGAGTAAAAATACTGCATACACGGAGGAGCATCCGCTGGTGAATCCGAACTGATGTTTGGTGCTGAGTAGTGCATGGGTAACTGTAGCAGAGTTTAACGCTTCCTGACTGAAACTAGGGTGATGTTTGAACGTGGCAAGATGTTCAAAATAATCTGCCCAGCCATCAATTTCTGATTGGTCTGATGGTGGCTAGAAGATAACTGTAGTGGCTTTTGTAGACTGGCTTCCAGCCCGCTGTTTGCGTATTAGTTTGAACATAGACTGCTGATTATGTTTTGACGCATGCATAATTTCACTATGTAATTGGTTCCGAGAATCCGCAGTTAACTGGCGCTGTGCACGTCGAAGGTTCAATCTAGCTGCCTTTCTAGCAATGAACAGTTCGTGGGATTTTTCCATTGGACGTCCAGCTTTTTTCCATGCCCAGTTAACTGCCTTGAATTTTGCCACTAATGGCTTCAGGATGGATGCCCATCTTAGCCTTGTTTTATGTCTAGTTTTTGTCCGGGATGTAGGATCACATTGAATTGCAACTTTCCGTAGCACCCTATTGATATCTCTGAGTAACAGTTCATTATCTGTCTCCGAAGTGATATTTTCCAATATTTTCCTTAGCTCAATTCCAGTTAGATGTTTATATCTCTCCATATCCACTTTTGACGACTTTATTTTCCGAAAGAGTTCTTTATTTTTCTGTTCCGCCTTTCCAGGACCAGCTGTCAGACTCAGTGTTGCAACTATTGCATCATGGGAGCTGTGATTAAGGATATTCCTTGTGTCAACCGAAATGGCAGTAGTGATAGGGGACTGATCTTTCACCTCCATGAAATAGTCAAATTGAGAAGTAATATCCCCAACAAAGTGATAATATGTAGGGATGTCTGGTGTTTTTTCCGCAACTGAAGCCTGCTGAGTCACAGAATTTACTAAAGAGGACATCGATCTTAGAAGGCTTCCCTCTGGTCAATGAGGCGTTGATATCTCCTGCCCATAGGATGTAATTATTCTCCTTGTACTTCTCAGTGATTTCAAACACTTCATCTAAGACGCTCTGATAGTTTGCAGTTTTGTCTAAGGTGCCTAGTGATGGCATGTATGTATTTATCAGGATGAGTGGGACTTCATTTGTAGAAATCTGCACTGCTAGGACACGATTGCTGCCATCTGGAAGTACTTCTATATGTTCTGACATATCTTTATGCCAGATTATTGCCACTCCTGCACTGCCTCTAGGTCTAAACAGTGGAGGTAAGGGATTGTCATCATCAGAAAATGTTATAGCAGCAGAATGTGCCGGGTAGGTAGTACCGATAAAATCTGCCTGATAATTATAAAGCCAGTGCTCTTGCAGACATAGGATTGTGTGTTTGTCTTGGAGTAGTTCATGCGCGTGGATAAAATTACTGACCAAGTTTTCAATATTACATGAAGCGATTTTGAGAAAACCTTCGCTCAGAGAGGGGCGCATTGGCTTACTTTCATGCTGGGAGGAGGGTCCTCGGCCCTCAGAGGAAGCTCTAAAAAAGAGTCACTAGATTCTGTTTCAGGTACAGACACATGCCCTGACGCGCTGGTGACGGGCTGCTTGGTCTCGCTTGGAACAAACTGCTGGTTATCGCTGGAAGCCAGCTGATGGTTACCACTGGAGACAGGCTGCTTGTTAGTGCTGGGAACAGGCTGCTGGTTGTCACTGAAAACAAGCCGCTGGTTACTACTGAAAACAGGCTGCTGGCTACCTCTGAAAACAGGATGCTGGCTACAGCTGAAAACCGGCTGCTGGCTACCGCTGAAAACAGGCTGCTGGTTACTACTGAAAACAGGCTGCTGGCTACCGCTGAAAACAGGCTGCTGGTTACTACTTGAAACAGGGTGCTGGCTATTGCTAAGAACAGGCTGCTGGTTACTGCTAAAAGCAGGCTGCTGGCTACTGCTGAAAACAGGCTGCTGGCTACTGCTGAAAACAGGCTGCTGGCTACTGCTGAAAACAGGCCGCTGGTCACTACTCAAAACAGGCTGCTGGCTACCGCTGAAAACAGGATGCTGGCTACTGCTGAAAACAGGCTGCTGGTTACTACTGAAAACAGGATGCTGGCTATCGCTAGGAACAGGCTGCTGATTACTGCTAAAAGCAGGCTGCTGGCTACTGCTGAAAACAGGCTTCTGGCTACTGCTGAAAACAGGATGCTGGCTACTGCTGAAAACCGGCTGCTGGCTACCGCTGAAAACAGGCTGCTGGCTACCGCTGAAAACAGGCTGCTGGTTACTACTGAAAACAGGCTGCTGGCTACCGCTGAAAACAGGCTGCTGGTTACTACTTGAAACAGGATGCTGGCTATCGCTAGGAACAGGCTGCTGATTTACTGCTAAAAGCAGGCTGCTGGCTACTGCTGAAAACAGGCTTCTGGCTACTGCTGAAAACAGGATGCTGGCTACCGCTGAAAACCGGCTGCTGGCTACCGCTGAAAACAGGCTGCTGGCTACCGCTGAAAACAGGCTGCTGGTTACTACTGAAAACAGGCTGATGGCTACCGCTGAAAACAGGCTGCTGGTTACTACTTGAAACAGGCTGCTGGTCACCGCTGAAAATAGGCTGCTGGCTACCGCTGAAAACAGGCTGCTGGTTACTACTGAAAACAGGATGCTGGCTATCGCTAGGAACAGGCTGCTGGTTACTGCTAAAAGCAGGCTGCTGGCTACTGCTGAAAACAGGCTGCTGGCTTCTGCTGAAAACAGGCTGCTGGCTACCGCTAAAAACAGGCCGCTGGTTACTACTGAAAACAGGCTGCTGGCTACCTCTGAAAACAGAATGCTGGCCACAGCTGAAAACCGGCTGCTGGCTACCGCTGAAAACAGGCTGCTGGCTACAGCTGAAAACAGGCTGCTGGTTACTACTGAAAACAGGCTGCTGGCTACCGCTGAAAACAGGCTGCTGGTTACTACTTAAAACAGGATGCTGGCTATCGCTAGGAACAGGCTGCTGGTTACTGCTAAAAGCAGGCTGCTGGCTACTGCTGAAAACAGGCTGCTGGCTACTGCTGAAAACAGGCTGCTGGCTACTGCTGAAAACAGTCCGCTGGTCACTACTGAAAACAGGCTGCTGGCTACCGCTGAAAACAGGATGCTGACTACCGCTGAAAACCGGCTGCTGGCTACCGCTGAAAACAGGCCGCTGGCTACCGATGAAAACAGGCTGCTGGTTACTACTGAAAACAGGCTGCTGGCCACCGCTGAAAACAGGCTGCTGGTTACTACTTGAAACAGGCTGCTGGTCATCGCTGAAAACAGGCAGCTGGCTACCGCTGAAAACAGGCTGCTGGTTACTACTGAAAACAGGATGCTGGCTATCGCTAGGAACAGGCTGCTAATTACTGCTAAAAGCAGGCTGCTGGCTACTGCTGAAAACAGGCTTCTGGCTACTGCTGAAAACAGGATGCTGGCTACCGCTGAAAACCGGCTGCTGGCTACCGCTGAAAACAGGCTGGTGGCTACCGCTGAAAACAGGCTGCTGGTTACTACTGAAAACAGGCTGCTGGCTACCGCTGAAAACAGGCTGCTGGTTACTACTTGAAACAGGATGCTGGCTATCGCTAGGAACAGGCTGCTGGTTACCGCTAAAAGCAGGCTGCTGGCTACTGCTGAAAACAGGCTGCTGGCTACTGCTGAAAACAGGCTGCTGGCTACTGCTGAAAACAGGCCGCTGGTTACTACTGAAAACAGACTGCTGGCTACCGCTGAAAACAGGATGCTGGCTACCAATGAAAACCAGCTGCTGGCTACCGCTGAAAACAGGCTGCTGGCTACTGCTGAAATCAGGCTGCTGGTTACTACTGAAAACAGGCTGCTGGCTACCGCTGAAAACAGGCTGCTGGTTACTCCTTGAAACAGGCTGCTGGTCACCACTGAAAACAGGCAGCTGGCTACCGTTGAAAACAGGATGCTGGCTATCGCTATGAACAGGCTGCTGGTTACTGCTAAAAGCAGGCTGCTGACTACTGCTGAAAACAGGCTGCTGGCTACTGCTGAAAACAGGCTGCTGGCTACCGCTAACAACAGGCTGGTGGTTACAACTGAAAACAGGCTGCTGGCTACCGCTGAAAACAGGCTGCTTGCTACCGCTGAAAACAGGCTGCTGGCTACCGCTGAAAACAGGCTGCAGGTTACTACTGAAAACAGGATGCTGGCTATCGCTAGGAACAGGCTGCTGATTACTGCTAAAATCAGGCTGCTGGCTACTGCTGAAAACAGGCTTCTGGCTACTGCTGAAAACAGGATGCTGGCTACCGCTGAAAACTGGCTGCTGGCTACCGCTGAAAACAGGCTGCTGGCTACCGCTGAAAACAGGCTGCTGGTTACTACTGAAAACAGGCTGCTGGCTACCGCTGAAAACAGGCTGCTGGTTACTACTTGAAACAGGATGCTGGCTATCGCTAGGAACAGGCTGCTGGTTACTGCTAAAAGCAGGCTGCTGGCTACTGCTGAAAACAGGCTGCTGGCTACTGCTGAAAACAGGCTGCGGGCTACTGCTGAAAACAGGCCGCTGGTTACTACTGAAGACAGGCTGCTGGCTACCGCTGAAAACAGAATGCTGGCTACCAATGAAAACCGGCTGCTGGCTACCGCTGAAAACAGGCTGCTTGCTACCGCTGAAGACAGGCTGCTGGCTACTACTGAAAACAGGCTGCTGGCTACCGCTGAAAACAGGCTGCTGGTTACTACTTGAAACAGGCTGCTGGTCACCGCTGAAAACAGGCTGCTGGCTACCGCTGAAAACAGGATGCTGGCTATCGCTAGGAACAGGCTGCTGGTTACTGCTAAAAGCAGGCTGCTGGCTACTGCTGAAAACAGGCTGCTGGCTACTGCTGAAAACAGGCTGCCGGCTACCGCTAAAACAGGCCGCTGGTTACTACTGAAAACAGGCTGCTGGTTACCGCTGAAAACAGGCTGCTGGCTACCGCTGAAAACAGGTTGCTGGCTACCGCTGAAAACAGGCTGCTGGTTACTACTTGAAACAGGCTGCTGGTTGCTGCTGAAAACAGGCTGCTGGCTACCACTGAAAACAGGCTAATGACCACCGCTGAAAACAGGCTGCTGGTTACTACTGAAAACAGGCTGCTGGCTACCGCTAGGAACAGGCTGCTGGTTACTGCTGAAAGCAGACTGATGGTTATCACTGAGACCAGGCTGCTGGTTACTGCTGAAAACAGGTTGTTGGTTACCTTTGGAAACCGTACTCAGTGGTACAGAGCGCTGACTTTGCGGGCCATATTTCCCAGATTTTTGCTGGTAATAGCTACGTTTGTAACCGCTATTGTTGGGCCTATTTACATTGTTCGGTATTATTAGTAACATTTACTAGCAAGGCTGCTGTCAATGCAGTCAGAAGTAAGTAATGTGTCGAGATGCCTTGTGTCTGGTTGCGGATGATACTGATGCGATGGTGGTTGTCCATGGAAACCCATAGGAGGGTGACACGCATTCATATATGGGTTCCAGAATGGTAGTACCGATGGTGGTGGTGAGAATGGCCATGGTGCCTGTGGTGGGTATGACCACGGTGGATGCATCTGGCTTTGTGCCGACTGAGGCTCTGGCAATGAAGAGGAGGTGTTAGTCATGGAGTTAGTATTGTCATGAGAGAGCATTTTAAGCTTCAGCAGTCTGTTTTCCTCAGACAGCATATTTACCTTTGACTCGAGGCTACTAACTAATGATGTTAGTTCTTCAATTCTGTGAGTTTGAACACCCAACTCGTCTTGCTGTCTGTGTATGTATGTATGTATGTATGTAAATATTTCTAGAGCGCCAATTCCGAAATTAATCGCTCAAAGGCGCTTTACAAATTTTAAAGATGAAAAAGATACGTTTTAGGCTAGATTTAAAAGGCTCAATTTTGTGACAGTTTCGGATATGGGCAGGTAGATTATTCCAAAGTCTTGGACCGGAATTCGAAAATGCACGCTGTCCAACAACTAAATTAGTAGACGGGACCACACATAATGTCTGATCACTTGATCTTAGGGACCGAGGTGCAATTCTCTTTGTAATTAAAGTAGATAGATACTGTGGGGCTAGTCCATGTAAACATTTGTAAACGAGAAGCACGATTTTATACTGTATGCGCTCTCTCACAGGAAGCCAATGGAGTTGTTTGAGTACTGGTGTTATGTGGTCTGTTCGCTTGGTTCGTGTTATTATCTGTGCTGCCGTGTTCTGCACCCTCTGGAGACGTTGTATCTGCTCTGATGTAATTCCTGCTAGCAATGCATTTCCATAGTCTAATTTGGATGTTATAGAGGCGTGAATGAGGGTCTTAGTGGCATCTGCTGTCAGTAATTTTCTAATTTTGTTAATGTTTCTGAATGTGAAAAATAGCGATTGACAGAGGGACGTAACATGTTTGTTCATGGACATCGAGTCATCGAATATGGTAAGCATGCTTTGCTTAGATTTCAGTGTTCTCTCCTTTGCTCTGAGCTGTTTCTCCTTTGCTTCAAGAGATAATGCCTTCTTTACTGTATCTGAGGTGTTATCACAGTTCATATGGTCATGAATATTAGCCCTGGGTGATGTACTTAACGATGTACTGTTGTCTACAGGTCCAGGGATAGACGCTATGTGGATACTTGTTCTATTTTGGTCTGGCTGGTAATATGTTTGAGGTGGAGAGGAGCTATCTACTTCATCCGACCTTGTCTCTTCAAGTAGCATAGAGCAAGATACACATGTATAAGCCGAATCATCTTGTTCCAGACGCTCTATGGCTTTTGTATTAAGCCCTTCACATGTACAATGTATCCATTTCCCACAGGTTTCACAGAGCACTGCATCAGCTTGAACATGTTGGTTACAGTGCAGGCAAATTGCAGGATCATCGCTGACAGTTTCGTGAGTGCTTTGATTCAAATAGCCATGAGCAGACATTAAACTGTGTCGAGATGAATTCATTGGAGGTGTTTCAACATCGGACTGTAATGAAGTCATTGTAGGCACTGTACCGAGCAAAGGAGTGGTCATTGCAGGAGCTATGCCGGACTGAGTTTGAGACACAGCAGAAGCTTTTGTTGCATCGGAACGAGATAAAGTCATCGTAGGAGCTGTTGTTGCGTCTGACTGAGACCGAGTAATTATAGGAGCTGATGCTGCATCGGACCGAGATGAACTCATTTTGATCAATGCCTGAGCTGTGCCAGGCCGAGATGTGGTCACTGTAGGAGCTGTTGCTGCATCGGACCGAGATGAGGTCATCGCAGGAGCTGTTGCTACGCTGGGACAAGATGAAATCATTACAGGAGCTGTTTCTGCATCAGACCAAGATGGAGTCACTGAAGGAGATGTAGCTACATCGAATCGAGATGAAATCATTGCAGGAGCTGTTGTTGCACTTGACCGAGATGAAGTCATTCCAGGAGCTACTATTGCACTGGACCGAGATAAGGTCATTTCAGGAGCTATTGCTGCATTGGGTCGAGATACGGCCATTTCAGGAGCTATTGCTGCATTAGGCCGAGATATATTTGCTAGCATTTATGACTGAGATGGGGAGCTCAAAGAGCACCTCTGGTCATTTCTGGTAGGTGGACATTTTTGGAGCCGCTCTTTTGATTTTTGTGTTTTTCCACTTTGACCTGCATTATTCTTTAGGAATTCTTGGCAGAACTGTGAAATTGTCTCATTTACTCGATCGAGATGTGGAGCACTGGTGACCATTGCTACTATATGAGGAAGATCTAAAAAGATGAATTGGTCCAGGTTGGACCCGTTTACAGTGACTCTACTCGATGTATGGTACAGATTGATCCTGAACAGCTGACGACCTACCCATATAGGCTTCACAGAGATAGATTCCTCTAAAGTCAGGCTGCTTCGGTCTTTCTTGAAAATTGATAAACAGGAGTATTTATTGTTACCATTGAAATAGTCACTTGTAACAGCTCTATATTCTTCGTACGCTGCTGCTGATAGATGGAGAACCAGGTTCTTAAGGGTATGCTCAATTTCAATGGGACATTCTCTTTTAGCTGCATCCAGTTTCTTTTTCACTGCCCTGGATTTGCCAAGCATATAGTCCACTATTAAGTTGGGTCTCCCATCCCCATTAGCTTTTGCTGGGGTGTATTGCTGCAAAGGGCGGCGTACCCTTTCTAGTCGGACATTTTCTATTGTACCTCCAGGATCTGTAGGGGATTTCCATGGTAATAGTAACAGATTTGAGCTATATTAGATCAGATCTTACCTTGAGTCTTGTAGTTGATGTTGGACACTTCCCGTTCCAGTAGAGCTTCATCCGTCGAGGTTACCTGCTGCTGGAAGGTGCTTTTCTTAGGATTGAGTTTTCTTGTGTGCTCGCAACATTCCAATCCAGGGTTCTGATAAGATCAGGACTATGTCAGGAGTATTGGAAACGGATCGGTTCTGAAGCCAACAGCTGTCACGTTGGTTAAACTGTAGCCTATCTCAGACTATCAAGGTGTGGAGGTTGTAAATAGTATCACAGACAATATTCTGGTTTGATATGACAAGCTTAGAGGTATCAGAGGCGATGTTCAGTTTTGATATCACAGATTCAGTGTATCACAGATGCGCGAATGACAGGCTGGTTAGATGTTATTTAATTTCATTAAAATCAGGATACGAATGGGTGTTCGGTTTTAATTTCAGATTTGATATCACAGATTCAATATATCACAGATGCCTTCATGAGTATCAGGATGGCTTATGGTTAATTTAATGTCATTAAAATCAGGATAAAAATATTTGTTCAATTTAATATTTCAGACTTCATTTAAAAACAGGATCGGAAAGTTTGTTCAATTTCATTGAGGTCAGGATTAGGCGTAAATTCATTAAAATCATGCAGAATTAGACATTAAAATCAGGATTTAGGTGTAATCTTCCAACTTCATTAAAACATCTTTGATGTGGATGCAGGTTAATTAAAACTGTTCAACAAACTGCTAAAAACTGTCAAGATTCGGTTAAATTTAAAAAGCTGGTTAGCAATAGCTCTGTCGTGCTGGATTCTAGCCTATGATCGATTCTCTCCTAGCCAATGGTGGCAATGTTGTCGTTAAGAATCAGAAGGAAGCGTTCAGATGTGTGGACTCGCCATCACTTCTGTAGTCGTACTCACTCGTACGATATTAGACTTTTAATAAGTTCGAATGTTGATTTTCAATCTTCACAATGGCGTCGCACGTGAAGTCCATTTGATGGTTAAGGCATGTATGTAGATGATTAAAATACCGGAAATTATTGACAGCAACAATAAATAGATAAAACAAGTCTTATGTAGTTATTAAATTGACATTTTAACACGTCAAAGACTGTGAAGTTTCAACAAATAAGGCGATTAACATAGATTTAACACAGATTTAATGGAGCTAGAAATTTTCCGCTTCCTTCTTCCACAGCCACCGGAAGTTTTCCACTCTTTACGCTTGTCCGGTTAGATTTCTGTCCTACATAGATGAATATATATAAGTGCGGTAAACAACAATCATGCTACAGTACAATTATTACACGTAAGAATAACTATTTTGCTACAGTGGGTATGCTGATCTACAAATCTCGGAATTTGTTAAACTGTTCACCCTGTGGCAGTGACGGGACGTATTATCGGCTTGAAAAAATTACGTTCCTAGTCCGACGGGACGTATTACCGACAAGAGACAATTAGACACCGGGAGCGACGGGACGTATTATCGGCTCAAGCTACCACCAGTTTTCGATCGCTAAATACGCACGCATTACTAGCGTTTTATCCAATCAAACTTAGCGTTACATTACGTCAGAAGGACGAATTTTCTAAATCCACTGTCAATTGGTCAATTCAGTTTGTTTACAAATTTATGCGGGAAAATATAAAAAGATCTTTATGAATGAAATAGTTTGCGTAAAAATGTCGAAGATGACGAAGCAATTCCTTTATTTAAGCGCGTACCCGCGAGTACCCGTTTATCCGGATAGATGGAATCGGGTATTATTATTATTATTATTATTATTATTATTAAAGAGCTGCTCAACGATTGGGCAAGCTGGAAAATCTTTATAAACGGCATCCTATACAAGCAGTGTCATATATAATACGGAAATGCGAATGCAACCCGCTCTCGGTAGTTAAGAAGATCGCGAATTTCGTTCGTTATCTTTGTCACATGATATGATGTTACAGATTATGACAGTTAGTTTAATTTTAATGAAACTTCAGTTTCCACGCTTTTAAATTATTTTATAATGACAATTTGCCATTACTGAATAACTGAAAGCCTCTCAAAATTACTGAACATCCATCATGGTGAAATTATTTTAAATCAATGGTCGAGTGGGGTTTAGGTATTGAGAGACACTTGCCAATAATTTGAAAAAACATCACATATCCCCCAACTATAATATATATATATACATATATATATATATATTATAGTAGGGGGATATGTGTTAGTGGTATGCATGGACGAAAATTCAAAGGCCAGTGGTCTGGAACCTTGAAGGACATATCAGCATAGACAATACAATTGTTTTAAAGATATTGACCACTGTGGAGATATGGTTCACATGGGAACAGAACGGGGGGGGGGGGGGGGATTGGGAGATGCCCCCCGACCCCTTTTTTCCTCTCCCACTGTTTAGACTCCCACCCCACCCAGGTCAAAACACATTCCGACACCCCAGTTATTGCGCTTGATTGTCCTGTCCATTTTTGTCAATCTTACTGGGGTTTGCTGCTGTTCATGTTGCAATGTTATTAATGTATCTATCCTTTTATTTTTCAGCTTGAAACACCATTTGAGAGCAAAATGAAAGCAAATTTAAACTTGATGATTTTTATAAACCCTGTAACACTTAAATTTGCTTTAAAAAATTACATCTCAGTAAATATCCATTTCCAGACAAAGAGAATCTGTTTGAAAATTTACCACTCGGTTATTGCGCCAGACATTCCAGTCGTACTTTTTCAAAAATATTCTCATGATCTACAAATGGCCATTTTGCAAAGTCACTGCTGTAGCCATTTTTGGCCGGCTTGTGTGTTATAGGGGTGATAATATTTAAATACTGTATTGTGTAAACTACCAGTGCAAATGTCAAATAAAGTTCTCGAAGTGAGAGGGAGAGAGAATCTCATATTAGGTAATCAGACTGGACTATGTATAGTAGATTTGTTGAATATATCGAGTCCAATTTGATTGGAAGCTGCTGCTGCTTTAGGCAACAATAGATTCCAATTAAATATATCAAAATATACTCAACAGATTACTTTTTTAGACTTCAGGATCTTTACCCTTGTCCTGCAAGGGGAAGGGGGTATTTATTACATTTGTGTGCATCCGGTATTGCATCTAAAATATTGATCCTACTGGTTTCAAATTTTAACGCAACAAAGCAACATAACCTAAACAAGGAATTCCCGAAGTTGTCTGTGATATGGACAAAAACCCAGGATCCAGATTGGATACACATTTTAATCTATGGACATCTCGGAAACTACTGGTTAGATTTTGCTCAAATCTTGACAAAGTAGAGGGCCATACACTATGATTTAACAAATTTGGATGTGCTAAAAATTTATTTTAAAACCGCTATGTACATTGTGAGAAAAATGGTAGGGTAGTCTTGGCAGTGGTTTACAATCTCTGATTACTGTTGTTCATAATGTTATCTATCAAGCATCAAGTCCCGACAACACTGTTGTGCTTTAAAAATTGAATCTACCCGTCAATGGAATCTAAGTGATAACTAGATTGCTTGGTCGATGATGCATTATAGCAGAACCCATGTTCACCACTTTGACCTCGTTACCCCGCCCAATCCCTGAGGGCGGAGCCAAATGTAAATGCCCTCTTGCTGCCTTGCACTCCATAATCACATACCAAATTTGTTTGAATTCCAACCACTGATTTTGGAAGAGTTGCATTACACAGAGACTAGAGTGGATTGTTGTGGAAAATCTGGATGTCATAAGGGGAAATGATCTGTTAAAGCAGGATTTAAAAATTAACATGAGCCAGAGGATAGTAGAAATTGACTATGACTAGTACAATTTGTAACCGACCAGCCTGATGGTAACAATTTGATATGTCAATGGTCAAGGTGGCCAAAAAATGTCATTGCTGTGATCTTCAGAAATGTAGATATTCTGAGCAAGATAAGACTATTTGTAAAAATGTACCACTAGAATGACTGGATCGATAACCGAACCAGTCATTCCAGTATTAAAATTTCAAGGATAGTCTTCCCTTGGTCACCAATGAAAATTTCATGGGCTAAAGTAGAATCTAGTAATCCTGCTAGAGACATGTAGTGGCTCATTTGGCCTTAATTTCAATTCATGGAGATGGTGTGTGAGAGCGATCTTTTGAACACCCACTCTTCCCCCGCAGAAAATTCACAATTGTATGGTAACCCATATCAACTTCCTTTGAATTCCACACAACAGTTTGGGAGGAGTTAGCTAGCGTGATGGACAGTTTTTCGGATATTTGTCCTTTGGACCCCATCCCCTGACCCACAGGGGGCGGAACCAAATCTAAATATGGTCTTACAAAGCTCAATCATGGGTAACCCACATACCAAATTTGGTTGAATTTCACCCACTTGTTTGGGAGGGGATATCATGGTGGTCTTACAGACGGGTAGATGGAGGCGATTATAATACCTCCATTTTTTCAAAACATGAGGATCATGAAAGGTCCCAAGGCGATAAGATACAGGTAGGTAATTAATTCAAAATCTTTATACAAAAATGTAAATTTCTTTTGGATTGAGAAATTAGGCTACCACCATCATTGCCCATGGCGCATTGTTTCCAGGATTTGTCGGTGAAAAGGTTAAACATAGCAAGGACTGGCATTGACAAGTGGGCATGGCAGAAATTTGGATTTTCTAATAGAGGAATCCACTTTTAGCTCTGCCCCGTCTCTAGGTAAGCTCCATCCATGATTTGCGTGTGTTGGGTTCAGTTTATACACTTTGAATCCTAAATTCCCAATTCCATGATTACTATAGATACAGCTAACCTGTTCAATATTTTGAAACAAATCTGACTTGGGCCTGTTCAATTATTCAACAGAATGTTTAGTAAATGGCATACAATTCGTACAACTGACAGACTTTCAAAAGTGCATGATGGACTTAGCTACGTCATCCAATAGATATTTTGATTGTGACGTCAGCCTATATGTGATGTAATTCATTATGATGTCATGTACTTGGGTGACAGATTGGATTCATCTATTATTTAACCCTTTCTCATTTTCACCGACAAATCCCTGAAAAAGTATGATGCTTACAGTATAAAATTTATTCTATTGAATATTTTGAAATTAATTTGACTGAAAGCCATTGCTGCCTAAGGCAATTTGCAGTCAAACTAATTTTAAAATATTCACCAGTTTTCCTTTATGGTATCATTAAAATGAGGTATGCGGAATTCAACGGAAAAAGGGTTAATCTTACCTTGTTCGTGTGCAGATTTATGTTGTATATTTCACTGCCGTCGAATCATATTTGCGTCATTCTTGGCTGATTCATTGCGATGGAGCCTAGTGTATACGATGTCTCCGAATTCATAATCATATCAGTAATTCACATTAACAATTTTGATTGAATTCCACCAAAAGCTTTTGGAGATGGATGGATAGACAGATGAATGGAGGCAATTGCAATATCCCAGCAGTCTTATTTTACACAGATCAACAAAGTTTTCTCTTTATAAAATCCATGTTTGGAAATCCATCAGCCCAATTAGCAGAAGAGTATCTGATGTTTTTAAGCCATTGTCCGCTCACCTTAAAAAAATAGGAACAACAAGTTAGAAATAGGCAAATTCTAAGAGTTATATTAAGACTTTAACAATCAAATTTTTTCATGAAAATTTTCATTTTCTCATAGACAATGCCCATATGCAGACCAAGAGCCAGTCATTCCAGTGATACAGTTTCAAAAATAATGTTACTTTGGTCAGAAAATTGGCATTTTCCTAGACAACCGCAGCAGTTTTGGTTTGGCTCAAATGTTAGATGGTTAACAATATACATGTACAGCGCAGGGTCATAGGGGTATACTGGTAAGCACTATGACCCGACAATGGCTGTTATGGTCATACACCGCCCTCAGATTTTAGTGCAGAAATGAGTAATATAATAAATGGTGGGCATATATAGTCCAAAAAGGGAGTATGACTACTAGTTACTGGATTAACCTTTTCAATCGACAAGAGTGAATAATAAATTTGTTACAAATGTTTCTAAATTCTGTTGAATATTTTGAAACTAATTTAACTGGAAGCTGGCTAAGGCAGCACCAGCTTCAAACTGGATTCAAAATATTCAACATCTTACCTTTATAATGACTGTAAACGTGAAATTCTGGAATTTCAGGTTCAAATGTGATAATTGTTTTTAATTTTGGGCACACTTCCATGATAGTGCAAGTTTGTTTCAGGGCCCCGGTTCTCTATATCTTTGATCAGAGGATACTGGCCACACAGTAAATGGTGATAGAATGTTTGTAACAAGGGCAATAGTGAATTATTTGTTTTCTAAGGAATAATTAGTGAGTTCCAATCATCAATGATTGTTAGGCAATGTGGTGTTACTTCCCAAGTTTTTCAGTTACTTAATGACTAATTTAACCTAGAAAGTTATAGATTGTGGTAAGAAAGCAGCAGAACCAATAGTATATAAATCCATTCGTTTACCTCTGGTCGCGAAATAACAATAAGGTTATAGATAAACAATCCGATAATCTCAATCATCGATGCATGTCTTTGTTTACAATTTCCAAGAAAACTTACTCTTCAAATTACTAGCATTAATTACGCCGAGTTGAGATGCGAAAGCTGTCAGATATATCGGCATCCCACTTCCCGATTGTCAATATGGTTAATCTAGTCATCTGTCTACTTTTTAGTTTGTGGCGTACAAGAAATATTCATAGATTGACATATTTGAACATACAACTATTTTCCAAAACAGCTGATCGTGTCGCCATCTTGCCGGAAAAATTAATATTCATGAATTCCCGACCAATCAGACGCGTCAATCTTATAGTGCGTGATAAGGCGATGCCAATAACGGGTAATGAGCGTGGTACTCGTATATTAGATACGGGTACGATTCTACAAATTCATCTCGTTCTCTCGCGATCTATCACGGTAAATGATTCCTATTGGAGATGCCGCTATGAAAAAATGTCTGATGCTATAGAATCTTAGCGTAAAACATTTGCGTTCGCTTCTTAAATTGCTGATTGCAACCAGCAATGCTACATAGCATAAAATTTGCCATTTATTCGTTGTCAACACTGAGAAACCCTAGTATGTGTTCGGTTATGTATAAAGGAATTATTCAACATTGAATAAGGCCTCCCCCCAAAATCATGACCGGAATTTCTCGAAATGTTACGGTACCATGACATAATATGATTGTCATTTTCACATCTTATCGGATGAAAACCTTCACGAAACTTTGGTATCTGTTAGTTATAATACCATTGTGATTAAATTTATCAATGGCATTTGTAAAATTTAAAAAGATTTCGATAAACTTTGCAAAAATAGACCAATGTATTTATCCTACAAGGTGTGGCCATTTTGAGAGGCACGTTGACTAACTAAAATATATTTTATTCATACAGATTTTACATGTACTTAAAGGTAGGGTTTCTTAGCAAGTTTCTAGCTTTTGGCTGTAGGGTTTCTAGCACTTCTTTGTAAATTCTTGGTAGGGCCCAGAGGGTTAAATATAGGATTAGGAACAAACTCCAGACGGGGGTTCGTCCCAAGGGCTAGGGTCTGATAGACGGGATTTACTCATCACAACAACAACAAGAATAATGGCATCAAGTGACAGAAAGATATCTGAAGGTTTAGAGCATTTGCGATTAGCAGACAAAAGGTATGAGAGGATCCACGCGTAGCGACCGCATTCGCCGTAAATGCCGAAGCATTTATACACGAGTGGTTACAACAATAATGGCCATATTGACTGTGACACCAGTTTTCATTACATCATTAAGCATTTCTATTAGATTCAAGATAAAGATTCAACATTCGATGTTATTTATTTCATTAATTTTTGTACATGTTTAACATCACAACAGGTAGTCCTCCAAAGGCAGAGCCTATAGAGCGGTGGATTCCTTACACACAATATTCAAAACAATTCAGGGAGGCATCCGAGAGGCAACCATCTGAAAACACCAAACACTCCATGTAAATATTACGCTGGTACCCGACTCCTCATTCCCTCGCTGGAGATTCTCTGGCTCAGGCTATGAGGGCCGGTATGGGCTGCCATCTTTGTACGCGATTTACGTACATGACGTCATTACACAGATAGGGGAAATCTATAAGACAGCAGACGCTTCCAAGCGAAATGACAGCTATTTAACCCTTGTACAACGACACCGCTTCGGGTATTAGTATAGTCTTATATTACACATTTCGTTACACTACATACAGAGTTGCCCATATGCGTCCTTTTGCGCGTATATACGCATAAAAATGGCAGAGGGACGCATACAAATTAACCCTCTGCGTCCCTGAGGACGCACAAGGGACGCAGTGAAAAAGAGTAACGGAAACTGGTAACTTTGCGTGTGCTTAATTAGAGATTATATTATCATGTGTGTATATTTATTTGTGCATGTTTTTACTTTAAAAAATATACCTAATGTATTGTGTGTTCAATAAAAACGAACTTACTGCGTTGTTTAAGACTATTATTTGTTGTACGTTTTCTTGCACAACCCAAAGTTGTTAATGCCCATAAATTAGATTCAACTACCATATTTAATTGTAAACATAATCCCCAAATCATCCTTAGTATTCCATTTGCTCTAATTTTTATAAATAATGAGTTTACAAGCCCGATGTTAGTCGCCTTATTTGGCCTACAAATTGCAAAAATACCCGCCATGTTTCTGTCTGTTGTGCTAAACGTCAGTGTGACGTGTCAGTATTTGATTGGATAACAGCGGAATCTCCCTCTAGAGGAACTCACGCTTGAAAAATCCAATACAACTGATCAAGTGTATACAAACGTGTTTGGGCATCTTAACCCTTTCACAGCTCAGAACATTGGACAGATCACAAAGTTGTTATCACTAATCTGCTGAATATTTTGAAATTTAATTTGCGCATGCCTACTTGCCTAACTTACAGGCAAAATATTTTTTTCTATTTAATTATCAAAATAGCTAGATGGATGAAGGAATATATGGAAAATATTGTGATATCTTTTACATTTGAATGGTCATTTGACGGATTAGCGGCGGTGTCTTTGTATTGCTGTTTGAATAACGGTATCAATGCGCGCTATACGCCGTCTTTTATTTAGCAATAGCGGCTGATTGATTGACTGATGGATTAGTGTTTATAATGTTTAACAATACTCTATCGTTAGGTTTTCCCAATTTCTCAACTAACTTGATCTGAATAGAATCTGTCCGCTTCATCATTCTCTTTGAATTTAAGACAATAATTGAGCAAATCATGTCGAGTATTAGACTTGATTTATCTGTGTATATATACGAGAGAAATATTGACTTCATTAAATTAGTCAAAATGCAACGAAGCTTGTTTCAGTTTGGCGTTAAGCGACCTCTAGATTCTACATGTGCTGATAGTGATGATAACGATGAAAGTATGGCAAAGCGTAGCAAAATTTGTAGCGAGTCTTGCGACACCAGTGCGAAAATTTGTGAAAATGTGGTTAAAGTAAAGCAAGTGAAGTCTAGGAAATTCAGTGACGTTTGGTTAAAAACATCGGCGTGTAGTAAATGGCTTGAGGTTCTGGATGGTAAAATGAAGTGTACGTTTTGTAGCAGTGCGAAGAAGACTAATAATTTCGTAAGCGGTAGTACAAATTATTAGAAATCCACGTTAGACCGACATATTGCATCGCAAGACCACAAGGAGGCAGAGACTGCTTCTGTACTACGGATTCGATTAGAAAAATCAGTGGCCGCATCAAATGAAGAGTTCGATCATCAGTTATGCCGGGACAAGAAGAGCCATGAGGCCCAGATCAGGACGGTATATATCATGAGTAAAAAGCTCATCCCAGCAGCGATATCGTCGATCTACAGGTAGGCGTACGTTAAAATATTGATTTTTTCCAAACAGCGTATAGCTCAAAGCTCCCCGATACAAGAGTCCTTATTGGATACACGCTAATGCGTTATCTATGCTTCAGCCAATCAGCAATCGCGTTACATAGTTACTCCTATGAATTAGACATATCCGGCTGATATATGTTCACTAATTACGCAGTTTAATCTGATATATACAGATTATTTTTGATAAATTATTGTTTTGTCTGATCTTAGCCTATGTATTCCACTATATTTAGTCATTTCAGTTACATTATAAAAATTACGCCCGCATTATACCGAAGTAGGTCAAGTCGTCCTTGAGCAAACTCGTCCCAGAGCAAACTTGTCCCAGATTTTCTTAAAATTTACCACTGGAATGACTGACACTGTTTAGAGCCAGTCATTCAAGTGTTAAACTTTCAAAAATGGGTATTTTGGTGATCTACAATGGTGGCCAAAAGTGTTAAGTGCTAAAGGTTAATAAACTATGCATAGTTAATATTCTCTATATATACATTAACAGTATTTACAATGTCATAACTAGTGCTTTCAACATGTTTAATAAAGTGCTTTATAATTAGATCAATGTGTTGTGTTTATTTTAAGAAAAAAACATGGGACAGATCTTACAGTGGGACCCCCAAATCTGAGAGTGTGGGGTCCTTGGGACCCCCAAAAATCAGATGCTGTGGGCAACACTGACTACATAACTAAAATGGAATTTTTCACTAAAGACTATTGTCCAAAGTTTAAAAAGTCGCTTTATTAATCTAGATTATTTTCTTGAAGGATAGTAGGCGCATTTCCAAATTTTGTTACCAGTTTTCGTTCATCGCTTAGTAGAAGGCTTGGGCCACATATTTACTTCTTATGTGACTCTTCTAGTTTATTTTACGGAGATATTTGTATAAATTGAATAAAGTATACCAGTACTTCCTTGAAAATCATCTACCACTGAAGGTGGTGGAGAGGGTGTGTGGTATTGGGGGGGGGGGGGGGGTGATTGGTTGAGGCAATTGAAAATAGTTCCAGCAGGTAGGGCTGCGCGATATACCGATACCATATTTAAAACCGATATCCTGCACAGGCGGTTTCATAACCGATTATAAGAAATAAATATCGAAAAACCGAATATGAACATATTTTCGGTTTTTCGTATCAGGATTGTTAAAAATAAAAGATACTAACGAGCATGAAAAGTGTAATGAATAATAATGACCATACTTTCCATTAAGCTACGTTCGGGGCAACTAATAATTGAACGTGGCCCCAATTGCGCATATTGTGTAACTCCATGTAACTCGCTGTACGCCGAGAGAAATCAAGCAGCGAATTAATTAAATAAATATACACTCGTCTTTTCTCTGGTAGTCTCCGATAAATTTGCAATATAAAACACAATACTAACGCGGGAATTTGTCATTGAAATTTGTATCGGGGAAAACATTTCTAAACAACGGCATCCATTTTATTTACATCACCAGCTAATTAACATAATGCAAAGTCGTCCCAAAACTAAATCGCCCGAATGCATAAAAATCTCGCCAATAAATATAATGCTGAATACATTTTGCTGATTAGGATATAATTTTAAATAAAATTATTACTCAAACCGTTTTTAAAACGTTATCTTCTATACACAATATCATATTAACTTATGAGATTCGCGTTCGCAATATTACAGTTAATATTTTCTTCACGGCATGATTTCGTCGGCGGGCCGAATTGGAAATGAAAGAAGAAAGGGAGATAATTACATCATAATTAATTACAATCACGTGATTTACGTCTTCGCAACCTGTTTTACTGATGATTTATGATTAATTTTGACAAAATAAACGATGCTTATTTAACTGTGCGTAATATTTAGGTGGTCTAATTAATAATTTCACTCCCGCGATGATGGATATTATGAGGTATATTAAGCTAGGCGTAAAATGTTACGAATGTATCAGGGTGTGAAAATACGTTCTGTTTTCGTGCTATTTTTTATAATTTAGATTTTTTGTTTCATGTCCATAAAACCGATATGAAAAGTCATATCGAAACCGATATGGCTGTAAGCCAAACCGCGCAGCCCTACCAGCAGGGGTGTTTCCTGCGAAGCTTTGAAAATTTGATTCATTGATCACTTTCTGTATCATGATTCTAGCACATTATGTTGAATATTTTAAAACTAAATTTACTGGAATTGTGGAGGCTGGCTCAGCATCTTACAATAATATTATTTGTGTCAATATATCTGACAGGTTGCTTGTATCATATGGTCACATTTCTGCACCATTGGGTTAATATAATTTGAATAATGAGGGGCACCCCAGAGCTCTGCCCCCTCCACTCCCAACCACCCAGCGGAAGTATATATAAGGCACCATGGATGCCAATTTCTTTTTAAAAATCAGCTTCATTGCCATAATCCATATAATAATGATATATCTTTAGATATAGTTTTGTGAAAGAGACAAAAGCACTTCAAAGGAAACACCAAGAAATGTTGCCAGCACAAATAGAAGACCCAAACCACACCCTTGATCCTCCACCCTGGGAAAACAAACTAGAGAGCATAGCTATTCGCACCACAGTACCTCATCTCACAACCAAAGATGAACACAGTGATGTGAGCAAGAAGGCCCTGACCCTAGCCATGCTGGAAGAAATGTTCCCTCAGGAGACATGGATAAGGATCTACACAGATGAATCAGCCAAAGATGCAATTAGGAGCGGAGGTGCCGGACTGCACATACAGTATCCAAACGGACAACATGAGTCAGCTGCAATACCGACAGGCAAACACTGCACAAACTACAGAGCTGAAGTCGAAGCACTGGTCCATGCAGCTAATACCATCAGCAGAACAGCAGACCCTATTGCACAGATTGTCTTTTTATCTGATGCCCGCTCCGTCCTTGAGGCTATCACCAAAGGTAAGCTGCCACAACTTGAAGAAGCACTACAAACCATCAAATGCTTTCGGATAGCATTGCAGTGGATCCCCTCACACTGTGGAGTCCAAGGAAATGAGGAAGCAGACAAGATGGCAAAGGTGGGTGCAGAAGAGAATCAGACAGAAAACATGGTTACGCATACAGAGATGAAGACTATCATCAAGTCACTCTATAGAACACCTCAATCAGAAGATGCCTACCATCATCTCTCGAGGCCAGAGCAAGTGACCATTTTTTGTCTCAGAACTGGACATAACAGACTAAACCAACACATGTACAGGTGGTTCCACCTTACGACATCGCCCGCTTGTCCTTGTGGAGAAGCAGAACAGACCACAGAGCACATACTTCAATGTTGCAGTACGTATCAGCTGCTGAGAGAAGAGATCTGGCCTTTGTCAACCTCTTTTCTTGAAAAGCTGTATGGGCCTGTGGAAGAACTGCAGAAAACCACAGATTTCATCTTGAGAATGGCTCTCCAAGTGTGATACCAGCGATCGAAAAGAAGATGATATATCTGATTTTCACCATTGACCAACCATTAAAACCATTATTGATGTTAATTCGCTCCAGGTAAATAACTATAATCTACACATGCACCACTGATCCTGTGGTCATGTAGGCCTTTGGATCAGTAACAGATAACTCATTTATTAATGGTAATTGATCCAGATGGATCACTTGTTTTTCACAAGTAGCAAATCTAAACATATAAAAAGGGCATACATTTACTGCTTACTTTATCAAATACCTGTAATCAGTAGCTGGTGCAATCTGTGAAAGGTTATTGTTGAAATTAAAGTTGTTGTTAATTATGCCAACATTTACATTTAACTCATAAGATCTAGAAATTTAGTTTGAAAATACAAATATTTGGACCTGAAATGTGCAAATTTGTGATTAATAGCAAAGTTGCACAGAAATGTAAACATTTTGACAGTTAAATGAGAATCTGGTTTTGAAATACCAAAGATTTAAATGGAAATGTGAAGATTTTACAAGATCCAGGCAAGTATTAAGTCAGAAATATAAAAGGTCTCAGCCTGAAACAAGGGCATTTTGGTTTAGATCAGATTAATTTCAGGCCACGCATAAATTATAGTTTATTTTGGGTAACCAACTTAATATTTTGGTTATGTATGCTTATATATCCAAAATATATTATATGGTTTAATACTACAAACAGACCATAATTTAAGTGGTCTCTGTGATCTTGAGACATGATACCCAGACTGCCAGAGATCAAAGTAGACTTTGGAACCAAGAGGCACAATGGGTATGGTGGGCCTGTATCACTCACCTAGGATATCAGTATTTGTACAAGAAACATTTAAAATTGGGTTTCAATCACAGAATATGGCTGGAATCATGGAAATTTGTATTTAAATGCAGAAATTGGTGTTGAAATGCAAACATTTCTTGCTGAAATTTGTAAATTTTGTGTTAAAAGCGTAAGTTTAGAGAAATATATAAATTTTGGCAGTAATATGTGTATCTGGGCTCAAAATGTTAAATCTGTAATGGACCATTTCGTAAAATATCAGCCAGTGTTTAAAATTTAACAACAAATTAGAAAATCTGGACCTAAAATGAAAGAATATGTGTGAAAATGCAAAAATTTGGTACTGAAATCTGTGAATTTGGGATTATAAGCAAGTGTTTACCAAGAAATATATAGATTTTCACAGTTAATAAGAATATCTGGGTTCAAAATGCTAAAAAAAATGTCAAATGACCAGTAATCTGAAAATTTAAGCCGGAAATGTGAAGATTCTGGTCAGAAACATGCAGTCTTTGAAAGGAAACAAGAAAATGTGGGCTAAAAAGCAACTGCTTTGTTTAGAAACAAAACATATGGGAGCAAAATGTAAAAGTAAGACAGTTTCGGCTGAAGATACACACATTTCTGTATGAAGAATTGATATCTATGCTCCAAATATGAACATTTTAACAGGAAACATGAATAGTTTAGGTAAAAAAACTTAAGAATTTAGGCCCAAAATGGCAAAACTTGGATATGAAATGATGGCCACTGACCAATAATGTCAAATTCCTATTCAACAGGCCCAAAACCTATATTATTGCCATGCTCACTGAAAATTCATCAACTAAGAGAGCCAAGTCTAACTCTTTAATGATAATTAAGCCGGCAAAAACCAGCCTTTGCAGTGGTGTTGGGAATATTTTCAAGAATTTATCACTGTAATGCCTTTGTTAGTCATTCCAGTGGTAAAATCTCAAATAATATCTTCTTGGCCAGCAAATGAACATTCACTAAGTAAAATGACAATTTTCAAAACCAATCTTAACCATTAACAGTAATAATTTTGATAGGAAATATGACGATTTTGGGCTGAAATGCATAATTTTTATTCAGAAACATAAAAATCTTGGTACAAATGCAGAAATATGACCATCTTGACTGAAAATTAAGACATTTCTGTACAAAGCATGGATATCTAAGTTCCAAATATGAAAATTTTGACAAAAACATGACCATTTAGGTCAGAAATGAAAAAAAAGATTCTCCATGCAAAACAAAAGAATTGATGATGGACACTGACTAAAAGATCAAAATCTATACATTGCTGTTTTCACTGTCAAGACCATCAACTACATGTAACAAAAGCTCAAATGTGATTGGCCGATATTGTCGAGTTTGCTTTAGCTTAGCTGACTTTTCACACACATATCTGGGAAAAACATCTCCCAGTAGATCAATCTGGCCTAGTTTCTTAACAATATATGTAAACGGTAAATTGTCTTAAATTTGAATGGTCACCAGTAATAACACATTCAGCCAGTAAGCTCTGAATGAAGTGGATGATGGTGTGATCCAAATACGTAAGGGTCTCTCTTCCAAACTCAGAATTTGCTACTGGTAGAATGGTAAAGGTTTTTCAAAAAGTTTAACGACCTGCACACAATCATTGCATATTGTTTTATTTATTGAGCTATTTAGACCAAATATATTGCCATGGAATAAGCTCATTTGGCCTCTCAGGTTTTTTCAGACCAGATGAGTTAGAACTGAGATCTGCAGAAAACTAAATATTTTGAAATTAATTTGTCTGAAGGTGATTTAGGTCTTGCGGTTTGAGTAGCTATATCTTTAAATCAAATAATCTGACTGAATTAATAAAGAAACAAGGAGTTTTTGGTCTTGCTCACTCTGATGACAAATAAATTAGTTTTTAAGAGATGATATGAAGATTGCAGAATATCTTGAAAATAACCTGATTGACAGCTGTTTTCCCCTCTCTATGGAACAGCAGGTTTCAGTGAAACTGTTTTTAAAATAGTTTGCCTATTGAAATATCATGCGCGTACACTGTCATTGTCATACAGAGTGAAATTGAATATTGTTTTCACTGGTTTTATTAATTTGATATATTTTTTTCAGATAAGAGTTCTCACCTCAGAGGGATGCATTACTAAATGTCAAACATGACCATGTCACCGAAGTCACTATTGTTTTGTGTGACAGCATTTTCTCATTGAGTATAGGGTACAGCATGAAATAGATTGCTCAGATTTCCTGACTTTCCAGCTGATCACTGAAATCTTATATAAAATTATTCATTCCAGTGAATTAAGTTGTGATTTACTTCTTGGACAGCAGATTTTCTATCCCCACAATTTTTGAAAAAATGGTGGAATAATAAAATTGCGCCTGTTTGTTCATTTACAGGTCAAGAGCAGACTATTTTTTCAAGTTTGCCACTGTAATGTCTGATTCTGCTGTCGCACCAGCCACTCCAGTGTTAAACTTTCAAAAATAGTCTCTTAGTGTACAGAGCTATTTCTCAAGATCACTGCAGAAGCTACTTTGGCCGGTTTGGTGATTAACAGGTTATATTCAAGTCATTAACCCTTAGCACACTGATGTCACTATTTTATCTTTTACTCTGTCAGTATCAAAGAAACTGGTGTATATTTTTCAACAATTTTGCTAGAAGATTTTGCTGTCTATGACAGCACCATCTCCCACCAAATTTGTTGGAAAATGAAAACCAGTTCATCTTTTAATTTAATTTGTAATTAGAAATTTTGACACCAGAGTGGTAATGGTTAACTCATTCAAAACGCAAAAACCATACAACGTATTCCTCATGGTCATACGTGGTTGTTGGTTGCACATGGTACATAGACATTTTGGGCTGATAGATAGTAATACCAGTTTAACCCTCAATGTCTCAATTTCAAGCCAACTATACAGGAAACCTGTTAAATATTTTGATTCTTTGGCAGCAGCAGCTCAGTCAAATTATTTTCAAAATACTCAATATAATATTCATTACTGTATATCATAAAGAAGTTGTCATTTCTGGGCTATGATGGTTAAAGGGTTAACTCTTTGAACTCTGAATATCAGGCTAAACAAATTATTCCGGATGAAAGAAATATTATGTTGAATATTGTGATTTAACTAGATTCAAGATTCTTTATTTTCATAAAGATAAATAATTTAACAGTTCAAAACAGGCATCCACCTAAGGCTATGTGGTGGTGGGCACTTGACAAACTAGGTACGTGCACAGATGAAAAAAACTCAACAACCTACAACAGTGGAAGACTGATATCCCCCCCCCCCCCCCCCGAATAACAACAACCTACAATACAGTAGCACTACAGTCCAGTTCATAAATGGGTTAATATATTTCAAAAACAGAAAAGTGTTATCTAGTTTTGTTGAATATTTTCGACCTACGGCAGCACTGGCTTCCAATCAAATTAAGTCCAAAATATTCAACTGTACATTTTATCTTGTTTTGTAAACAGTATACTTTTTTTCTGAGGCGTATTGTACGTCCAACAGCAGGAGGTTGACATTTCCCGGAATCTTAGAACACGTTTACAGCAATGCATTTCAACAGCTTGAATCTGACAATGTGCTACTGATTAGTACAAAATTATGCCAAACAATGTTTGTTTGCATTTCAAAAGATAGACTAAACACTGAATAATTGACGTTTTACGCGATGTATTGTCGTATTCATAATCAGCTGATTAAAATGTGAAAGGGTATTTTACATTCCACTCGTTTGTTTTTGGGGTTCCTCAGGCTAAAAATTGACAACCAATAGAAATATTCGGTCTTACAAGTGTGTGCGGCTTATCAGCATTAGCCAATCAGCGCCGCGGACTCTGTAGCCCTTACCGGCTCCGCTATTGTGATTATGAGCAATTGGAGTCGGGTACCAGCTTATGTAAATATGTACATAGCCTGTTTTTAATCCACTGGAATGTCAGCCACTTTCCAGATGCGCACCTAGACATGATGTTCGACAAGAATTTTGTCTGGTATACATACAGATACAGAATTGAGCAACATAAATAAAACACCACCACCATATCAATATTAATTATTGTTGAAATAACTTTGAAACAACGTCGTGTATCTGTTGAGATGGTGGCTAACATATCGACATTATGGTAGAGAAAGCTAAAAGGATAATGATAGTAGTATACTGCTGTCTCATATTCTTGCGGGTGCCATATTCTCGCGGCAATCTGATTTTTTGCTATAAATAAGAACCAATGCCCCATACCATCTGTTTCCCATAGTGACACTAGTAACCAGGAAGTCAAAGATGCTCGCAAACAACTTTTTTCCAAACATGCCCATCTGTTTAGTGAGTAAAATAGAAAGCTACAATGTACAAACACCTGTCGATATTATAAGATACGCGTGTGTACCCTACTTCCAAAAACATCACTAACTCACAAAAGACTAATATATAAAACTTCTATCTGACTGAAATATGTCGTCTGCTAATGTATTTTTATTAGCAACATCGACAAGTCTCATAATTAGTGATTCTGCCTCGCTGGTGGACGGTTAAAGTGTAAGGAAAAAATAATGGTCGCTATTACGCTACGTTATCATGTAATAATTGTAGGGGTTTCCCAAGCGCGTCTTATAGACACAAAATGACATGCTTAATTGTATACGGTTTAAGACAAACCCGATTTTGACCGATTTTCAAAGAAACAATAGCGTTTTGAAGAAGACTGTTAACCTGGAAAGCAGTCTTGAAATCTTTTTGTGTGTTTTGACTATGCTGGTCCACCATAGATAATGTTCTTTGTTTACCATGAGAATATGGCCAGGTTCTCTAAAATACGACCCTGGCATTTTCACGGGGTGATACAAAAACCTTCCTCTGCACAAAATTGGATTAGATTTTGTGGACAATGTGGGGAAATAGGACGGACATTCACATCCTAACAACATTTCAATCAGAGAAGATTAATTTATTTTATTGTGATGACAATTGTCGTAACTACCGCAAAAATATGGAACCCCATGATATAATATCAGGGGTAAAAATAAATGAAAAAAATCTAGTTGCCCCCGGGGCAACCTGTAACACCATTTCACCCATTTTCAGATTGCCCGCCATAAATCAAGGTTGCCCTTAAATAATGTGCTAATAAAAACGACAAAGAAAATGTCTTGAGTATTATTTTTTAACATGTTAACGGTAATGTATCAAGAAAAGACATCATGATTACTCAGAAACAGCAATGCTGCATTAACTTTGGAGAATTAGTTTTTTTTAACCCTCTCAATGACAAATCACTGAAAAAAGAGATTCTTTGTAATGTATAGTACTATAGCATATGGTATTTCTATTGAATATTTTGAAGTTAATCTGACTGGATGTCATATCTGCCGAAGGCAGCAATGCTTTCCAGTCATATTACTTGCAAAATATTTGTTAGATGATTCATTGCAAAGAGTTTAACCTTCAGAGATTTGTTGTTGAAAGGGTCAATGTGTGCACTAAATTATAGACTAGACTCTAGAGATACTCAGAAGTCAGAATTATTCAGAAACTAGACTGAAGTCAACCAAAGCGAAGTAAACGCATTATAGTGTTTGAATTTGAAAAGTACAGATTTTATTATTATTTCACGATTATTGAAGCAGACAAACGTTTTACTGTAGCCCTAGACATTTGTCAATAGCGACAATTCAATTATCCATGATGCACATTTAGACAATCATCGACCCAACGGAGACAAATGACTAATTGTTCCATATTTGACACATCTGTTGTTTCATCCATCATTGCTGTAAACCATGAGTTTCGAATTGCATTTGCAATGTCCCGAAAGACATGGAATGCCATTATTTGGAACATCTCATTCTGTATATCCGGTGATGTATACTTGGATGATTTCTTTCTAGCCACTGTATTGGATTTGGATCATCACTACCATAGGGTTGCACGATTATTCGATTAATCGTGATTATATAATTCAAAATGATCGTGGACGATTATAAAATGAAATAATCGTATAATCGCCATGTTGAAGTTTTTGTCAAGACACTTTTACGCTTGTGAAACTCTGCTCGCGTTACCAAGCATGGAAACAAACATCCGGCTATCATCCGAATGTGTGAATGATTATATAAACTAAATAAATAAATAACTGATTTGTTTGTATTGACTCGGGATTAGTTTTAGATGAATAAAGATTGTTCATTTGGTCGCTATTTGTCATTGTTGTTGTAATCACACACGCTTATCCCGCGTTCCCCATTCTCTGAATAGTTATGCGCTAACGGTTTCCCAAAAAAGTTCTAGAACTGATACCACGGAAATTCAACGCATTTTCTCACGTAAAAATTCTCATCGCCTACGCCTATGTTTAATGTATACCTCAAAACCTCCCCGGGGAAGTGAAATTATTTGATTTGAGCGCCTAAATATTGCGTATCCTTTAATAAAGGTCGTTTATTACATAAAAATTAATCCACAATTTGATATAAAATGGCGTCACGAATAAAATACAAATCACGTGATTCGCCTCCAATTGAAGTTTATTTTAGAGCGCGTACTCGGATATAAATATTCTGGAATCGGGGACTCGGAACTCGGGAATTTCTATATATTATCATTGCGCAATAGGAACTGCGTATTATACTGATTTGAATAACGGATACCCGTTTGATAAACTCCCGTTAGCGTATAATATCTCGCGAGAACACGCCGCCTCCCATCGCAAAAGATCCACTGGCTCGCCAACTTAAGAAGCCGGCTATATTGTCGTTCGTAATAATTCAATTTGGATCATTTAATGTTGATTGGCATTACAAAATTGATGCGCATTTTCTCCCGTACTTGTTTGGTACATAAATTTGGTCTTACAATGTATTTATAAGAAAACTATTTAATCACGCCAAGACTGTTTTAAGCGCATTTTAACTACAAAAGTGTGGAATAAACTTAATTACATCTTGAACATACGTGGCCTACTATTAGTATTAATCTAATAGGTGGTCGGTCGAGATTTACAAATCCGAGGCCTGTATTGACTTCTCGAGGGGCCGGAAATGTATCAGGGCGGAGAGCTGTCTTAAGTAGACACACCCTGTGACACGATTGTTATTATTATACACGCTATTCTTACAAATTATCTGCTGAGGGTGGGCTTCTAATACAGAGTTTTTCCATTTTGAAACTGCTAAGAAATCATTGGAGCTCATATGTCAAAGTTAGGGGGTGGACTTCTATTAGAGCATAGGCTATAATTAAACGAAATACGTTACTTTCCGTGTTCCGTCTAGAAAAATCTTTATACATTCCTTTGTTTGCAATCAGCAACTGGTGTATTCTGTCCATGTATGTATACCCATGTGCCTAACCCATAATCTTACAATCTGCAGTAGCATAATAACGTCCTCTAAGCAGCATTGACGTAGTTAATATAGTTCATGATTAATCGTATGATCGCGATAATTTTTATTAAATGATCGCGATTATGAAAAGTGAATAATCGTGCAACCCTACACTATCACGTAATTTCAGAAGTTGGAATAAATTGCTGTTCAATTCACCCTTCCCTGATATGTAATCACCATGAAGTGAGATCGACTGTTGTGCTAAATATTTCACGCATTCTAAAATCTTTAGCAACATTTGTCTGTTCTTAGCTTTTCTATAGCGTGGCTAGAGGACAACATTTCACCAACGTCATGTTTGCTTTGTAATGTCTGGATAGCTGCTTTATGGCAATTGGTAGCCTCATACTTTTGGAATGTGGTGGTTGCTTTCTTCCTTGCAGAAACCATCAGCTATAAAACTGGTCTCCGTACACGGAACATTGTACACTCATTCTTCTTCCTCTGATTTGGCACACTAGAAACAGATCACGGGGTGTGATGAAACACTATAATGCATCCATTTCCACTATCTGCACCAGTTGGTTTGGAATCGGCGGTTGCGGTTTCCAAAATTTTGAAGTGGAAATTTGAAATCTTGAGGAGGGTGATAGGGCTGATCAGCATCTGGTAAACTTGCAGTAGGTAACACAGAAACCTGTGAGGAACTGTTCAATTCTACAGATAGATTATTTTTATCAGAATCTGAGTCTTCCAGAACAATATGAAATGAAATCAAATGGGTCTTCATCCTCAACGGAGCTATCTCTATCCTCAGGCCATCTAGCTGCCATGATTAACAACCTGAAAAAGGTTAAAAGCATATTATTACCTTTTTAGCATTCTGAAAGCCTTGCTCAGGCTGACATGCATCTTTCTCAGATGGAGCTAGAAGCAAGAAAACAATGCACGTCTAACTAAAGGTGACTTAACTTTGGTGGTATGTTTGTATGCAGAGCCGGATTAATGCAATGGTTATTAAGTGCCTCCAGATCTAAACAATTAATTACTGGTATATAACATTTAACTCTTTGAACCTGAGATATCAGGATCCAAATTTTAAAGCAACCACACATATAACCAATTTGACTGGAAGCTGCTGCAGCAATCGGCAGCAACAGATTTCTGTCAAATGGTTTTAAAATCTTCAACAAAATAATTGTCACATTGTAACAAATTTACTATATTTCTGTTTAGTGGATTAAAAGGGTTGATAAAGTAGTAGTAGTAGTAGTAGTGGTAGTGGTAGTAGTAGCAGTAGTAGTGGTAGTGGTAGTAGTAGCAGTAGTAGTAGTAGTAGTGGCAGTAGTAGTAGTAGTAGTAGTAATAGTAGTAGTAGTAGTGGTAGTTGTAGCAGTAGTAGTAGTAGTCCTGCCAAATTATGAATTAAGTAGGTCAATTTAGGTTGGTTAGTGGACTCATGTTAACACTTACCGGAGCATTGTAGATGAGAAACTGGTGCACATTTTTAAAACAATTTTGCTGGAACCTGTTGCTGTCTAAAACAGCAACAGCATCCAGCAATATTTTTTTCAGAAATGTACACCAGTTAGTAGGCTCTGTGAAAGTTAAAATTTCACCATCAGAGTGCTAATGGTTAAAACACTTACCAGACTGTAACGTTGTCTTGGGAGCCAAGCAGAGTTACAGCAAAGAAATCCAAAGTATCTAGGCCTATATTCCATATTAATTTACAGCGGTCATATCATACAGACTGATTATAATAAACATTATTAGTTACATAAACTCAAAATATACAAAAAGGCAGCTTACTAATTTAAATGAAACCACGTAGCCTACACTTGATCTAAACGACCTCGAATAAAAGTTTGTACAGAATATAACTCAGTTCAATATTGAAACTGAAACCACGTAGCCTACAGTTGATCTAAACGACCTCGAATAAAAGTTTGTACAGAGTATAACTGTAAATGCTTTAAAATAGTTATTACTGTTTCAATAAATACACTAATCAACCATGTTATAGACACACATACTGGTGTATGTCTTTAAACGAAGTTGCTCAAGATAAAATAAACAGACAGATATTGTCCTTTAAGCAAAGTATCAAAAAGACAATTATAGAAAATTACTAAACTCTGGGAAACACTCACCATCATGCCACGCTATTCTCATACTTGCACCCAGTCACCAGAACTAATAATAATAACAATAACAATATCTGTCATAATGGTAACTACCAAACTACTACCGCTACCATCAGAACCTAAAAATTTTCTAATACTTTGTCAATGATAATAAGAATATGTAATATAGAATTATTAACTTAAGCAAGATAAGCACACATCTCCTTCGATCAATACTCGCCATTCTGTTACTTCTGATATACAGCTGGCCCTGACAGCTGGCTCTAGGACTATAGACTTAGAAAGCTTTATCGACTCCTTGGAACCGGGTACTCGGCTGCCGAGTACCCGTCTACCATAGAGCTCATTCTTGTTTGCATAGCAACAAGAGAAATACATGCTTTTGCAGTTGGAAAGATCTTGAGAAATTAAATCTAAGTCTTTTTGTCTGTGGTTTATTGTGATAGCTAGTGCGTTTCTACAAGGATATTTGTTTTAATATGGATACCGCCGATGATAACCAGGTTGTATATTTCCTTATTATTCCATAGTTAAAAGACTTAGGTCTGTAAAATTTTGTCTGTGTCGCATGTTCCAATTTCTAACCCCTAAGAAGATGGGACATGTGTTAACAACGAAATATGCCGGATGATCGCCTTCTTTAAACCCCAACAGGCGATCGGCAGATATGAAAATAGGTGTTTGCTACAGTATTTTTAACACGAATATCGGCTGACGTCGTTCTCCGTAAGATCCGAGCGGGTGACATCACACCTGTGTTGCTCGGATGTTTATGTGAAGAAAATTTGTCATTAATTCGCGCATCTTATTCTAGGTGCTGCGTACTAAAATGGTACCAGAAACTTTGGAATTTCAAGTTTTGCGTGTTATCACGATCTGTTTGTAATGATCGGTGGTTTCAAAATTCTTGATTTAGATGTGTGGTCTGCGGTTTTACCGTGTGCTACAGCAGTTTGTTTCATTTTGCTGTTTCTTCACATATCGTTTTGGCTTTCGTTAGGAGTATAATTTATATTTATTGGTAAATATACCCCGAATGCTATGCGATATGATTCCTGGTTCCGTGATACATCCTTGAGGATCAGCTTATGGGTGTATTTATGCCCGCTTCGTTCCTGTCGTCATAATCAATGCGATCTTTGCTGTAATGTTACGGGGTGGGGTGCGGGAGGGTTACAGTTAATTTATGGTCAATATATTTGAAAATTAATTGTCTGCCTTCCATCTTTGTCTCGTTCCGCTTGCTTATTGTAGGTTTGTGCTTATTTATAGGCCAAGCCAGCCCCGCCATCATGTGATGAGTGCCACAAGTTCGTCCGGGTCCTGTTTAAGGACCATGTCTGCTTTCGGTGTACGTTATGTAACCTTGACAATAGGTATAATATATGTGCAGTGTGCTCCGTTTCTATGATGATGAAGTTCCTTGCCCAGAAGGACTTGGCTGGGTCTGACGCGGGGGTCAGGCGAACCGAAATTAAATCGTGGAGCGTCCATTTCGGCCCTTGGGGGCGCTCCACGTCTTCAGCTGGAGGTGGCGGAGATGGCACCGCCGGCGTGGTTTGGTCCGGCTATGCAGGGCTTTCTGCATAGCGTTCTTCCCACGCTGGTGTCGTCCCTGCTGCCGAAAGTTGTTGGGCAGTCTCTCCCCATGCTTGGTTCGGACCCTGTCCTTGGACCGGGTTCTGGACTGGTCACCGAGGGAGCCGTCTCGTACGGCCCCCTGGCAGTCCCGTCGGGCTCCGGCCTGACGGGTTCTGTCTCTGCGGCCAGCTCTGGGTGGTCCAGTAGCGGTGGCCGGTCCGTCAGGCATGGGTTTCCTCGTCTAGTGATGACTCTTCGGGGTCTGAAGAGGAGGAGGCCGATGGGGAGAGGTTGCTGCATCCTCCATCTGTCTGGCTTGGCGCAAGCCAGGGCAGCGGCTCCGCCCGTGGTTGAGGCCAATCTGGTACCGGGCACCGGTCCCGTGATGGTTGGTTTTACGCCAACTGACACAGTGACGGGTGTGCCGGGCCAGGCGTGGTACTCACCTATCTCGCCTGGTCAGGCAGTGAGACATGGGGTGCCGTTGGCGCCCGTGGCTGGCCACGGTTCCGTGTCTGCTATGGGTCCGCACGGTTTTCCGTGCGGGCCTACTCCATGGACTGGTGTGTTCCATGGGGTGGCGGCGGAACCGTATGGTACCAGAGTTCCTGGCGTGTCAGCCGCGGCTCCTAGCCGGGAGGCCGTGGCTGGTAGGTCCGTGAACATGTCAACGGGAGACGTGTTCACGGGTGTGTCCTCGGAAATAGACTGGTCTGAGGCTCTGGCTTGGCTAGCCAGGGTAGACCCGTCTGTGGTTTCGACCACGGCTGAGGAGGATGCGCCCCGTCCATCGGTGGCATCGATCAGGACGGGGATCTTGCCCGCAGCCCGGATCCAGTCCATTGGACTGGATCCACAGTTTATTGAGTTGCTAGAGGCTATTTATAGTAAGCAACTCATGACCAAGGGCCAGCTCCCTGCGGCCTCCAGGGAGGTGCGGGCGAGGTGTCGTATTCCACGGGGGGAATATGACAGGTATGGTGTTGTACCGAGGATGACCGATGGGTTCTGGGTGTCCAGAGTGCTGGAGCGGGTGGCCCCGCCCTGGCACTGGTGGACAAATCCCAGGGACACCACGAGGAAGTCCTGTCCCTTTGCGATCAGGGTGTGAGGGCAGCCATGAGTGCTGTCAACCATTCTTATCGCCTTCTTCAGTCGGTGTGGGTTGAAGCGGGGGCAGGCCACCCTGTGCCACCTGTGGCGCTTTCGTGCGTCAATGACGGCCTGGTGCTGTCTATGGACGCGCTGGCAAGGGTGCAGGCGTGTGTTACGAAGTCCAGGAGGCAAATGGTTCTTGACCATATGCGTCCGGCTACGGCCGTCAGGGAGCGTCTTCTTGGAACACCCCTGACAGGCCCTAGCATCTTCGGTGGCCAGGCGCGGGCCATCTTAGAGGACACGGCTAGCATTGCGCAGAATCGGTTGGCGTTGAACCTACAGCTAGAGCTGGTGCGGCAAGCGCACGCACTAGGGGCTGTAGGGAAGCCGCTGACCGTGCAACCTTCCAAGAAGCAGAAGCATAAAAGCAAGGTGAAAGCTAAGCCTAGTGCGGCTGGTGCTTCGTCTGGCTTTTCTCAGCCGCCGGCGGCAAAGAAAGCCAGGAAGGTTGTGGAGGCCCCTACCCTCCCCAATGTTTCTCCTGATCGCCCTAGAGGCGGGAAGGGGAAGGGTAAGTCCTCAAAGGGCAGAAAGAAGGGAGCGGATTGTACCTGAGGGTACGAGAGCTCCCTTCGTATCCGCCTGGACCGCACCTGTGCGACAGGAACAGCGGTGCCAGTTAGACCAGCCGAGCCAAGACCGAAATGGTTCTCTCTCTCTCTCTCGTTAAGAGAGGGGGGGAGCAGACCACGAGCCGGACAACCCCATTAGGCGTCGAGGCGTCTATAGTGGGTGGAAGGCTCATGCGTTTCGTCGCGGCTTGGCGAGTTGTGACATCAGACAGTCTGGTCCTGGGATGGTTATCCCAGGGATACATGCCGGAGTGGTGGGACTTTCCACCACAGAATCTGTCTTTGGCACCTGTCTGGACACCCGTACCAAGGGAACCAGCCAAGTTAGAAGCCATTCAAAACGAAGTGTCAGGTTTGCTTCTGAAGGGAGCAATAAAACCAGCAAACCAGAACACTCCAGGCTTCTATTCAAATATGTTCCTTGTTCCCAAGAGCACAGGGGGATGGAGACCCGTACTCAATCTCAGGCCATTAAATTGATTTATCCATACGCCTCGGTTCCAGATGGAAACTCTGAGGTCGGTAATGGCAGGATTGAGGAAGGGAATGTGGTGCATGTCGATCGATCTGAAAGATGCATATTTCCACATTCCAATGAACAGGAGTTGTCACAGGTTTCTGAGATTTGCGTTTCAGAATCAAGTATGGGAGTTTATTGTCCTCCCATTCAGCCTGTCTACAGCTCCAAGTGTTTTCACAAGAGTGGTCCTTGCGGTGACAGCGTTTCTCAGAAAAGAGAACGTGGCGCTACACACCTACATAGACAATTGGCTGATCAAAGCAGACACGTCAGCCAGGTTAGAGGTGGATACTGCTCTGACTCTGAAGTTACTTTCAGATCTAGGCTGGATAGTCAACAAGGAGAAATCCGAGTTGACACCCACTCAACATTTTGTTTATTTGGGGATGCGATTCGATCTCGAGGAGGGCAGGGTTTACCCGTCAGAGCCCAGAGTGGTGTCTCTGTTAGCCATCCTCAAGAGTTTTCGATTGGGAAACCACATTCAGGCGAGGCGGTTTCTTCAGATGCTGGGCATGATGGTCTCCATGGAGCAGGTGATCCCGTACGCTGCTCTAATGCGAAAACCTATCCAGTTGTATCTGATGTCTCTGTGGAAACAGAGAACAGAACCCGAGTCAAAACTGGTGCCAGTTTTGGAGCCAATAATGTTGCATCTTGTATGGTGGAAAAAGCGTCAGAATCTCTTAGTAGGGGTTTCGCTGCACCTACCCCACCCCCAGCTGTCCGTGTACACGGATGCATCGCTGGAGGGGTGGGGGGCCTGCCTGGGAGAACACCAGGTCTCAGGCACATGGACTCTCCAGGAGAGCCAGCTGCATATCAATCTGTTGGAAATGATGGCAGTGGAACTGGCGTTGGGAGAGTTTCTTCCGTTGATCAGGGGCAAGGTGATATTGATACAGTCGGACAGTTCGATGGTAGTATCATACATAAATCGCCAAGGCGGGACCAAGTCACCCACACTGTGTATCAAAGTGTGGCACTTGATTCAATGGTGCAGGAATTGAAAGCAGCTCACATTCCTGGGCGATTGAACATTCTGGCGGATGCTTTGTCTCGCAGACAGAGAATTCTGCCAACAGAATGGTCCCTCAACCCTCCAGTTCTACGAAGGATCTTCGAGCATTGGGGCAAACCCAACGTGGGCTTGTTCGCCACACGGGAAAATGCTCAAATCATGACTTATGTCTCACCGATTCCATATCCAAATGCCGTCGATACTGACGCTCTGGCGATAAGCTGGAGAGGGATGCACGCTTACGCGTACCCACCCACCATTCTTCTGCCGAAGGTATTGGTGAAGATCAGAGAGGAACCGTGCCTGGTCGTGCTAATAGCGCCGTATTGGACCAGCAGGGCGTGGTTCACGGATCTTCTAGATCTGCTGGTGGAAAACCCAGTGCAGTTACCTGAGATTCCGAACATAATCTCCCAGGCCAAGGGACGCTTCCTACACGAGCGTCCCAAAATGTTCAAATTGACTGCGTGGATGTTATCAAACAACGTTCCACGTCGGAAGGCTTTTCTCGACAAGCTGCTGATTTCATCACGGGTGTGAGAAGGAGGTCAACCTTCAAGTCATATAACAACAAGGTTAACAGATTTGCAGACTGGTGTGAAGAAAAGGATATTGATACTTTTCAATCCACTATTCAGCAAATAGCAGACTTTCTCTGTGAGCTGTTCTTTTCAGGACTAGCTCCCGTCACAATTGCTGGATACAAGTCAGCTTTGGCATCAGTTATCCCTTGTCTAGCCAACGGGGATAGTCCAGAGGTGGCCCAGTTACATGTGATGATGAAGGGAATGAGCAATCTCCGCCCGAGACAACCGGTAGTCATTCCAGCCTGGAGTCTATCTTTAGTGCTTAATGTACTGGCCAAGCACCCTTTCGAACCGTTGCGTTCGGCTATTCTAAAGCATTTGACTCTAAAGGCGGTCTTTCTAGTGGCAGCTTCCTCAGCTAGAAGGCGCAGTGAGATCCATGCACTTTCAGCAGAGAGGGACCGATTTATTGTCTCCGGAGAGGGTCTGCATCTTCTGCCAAGAGCAGAGTTTATGTCAAAGAATCAATCTTTGAGATTTCCCGGCAAACCAATCATTATACCGGAACTAACAAGGTTTGATCATGATGCCAGTGTCTGGTGCCCGGTCCGTGCTTTGACTAAGTACAGAAAACGGACAGACTCGTTACGGTCGAACGATAGACATCTATGGATCTGCCATAAGAAGCCTTATGGCGCCGCATCCATGGATACTATCTCTCGTTGGGTAGTCGAATGCATTCAGACTACTCATGAGATGGCGACTGGGCACCAGGTGCAATGCGCAAGGTCACACGATGTTAGAGGAATAGCCGCCTCAACCGCCCTTTACAGTGGTGTTCCATTAGAGGACATCATGGTCGTACTGTGAGTCCTCATTTACGGATTACTATATGAGGGATGTGTCAGACTCAGCCAATCCACTCGCTTTAGCTGTTTTGAAACTATAGTTAAGCGACCACACTGCTCTTCTCCCTTTTTTGACTTTGGTAAGAAAGAATTAAGAAGCAGACATGGTCGAGCGAGAGGATAACAACCAGATTGTGTCACTGATGGCCGGACAAGTGAATGGCTGGAGGCGGTATGTCTGGAATCCATTTATCATGAGGTAATTCAAGATTGAGAGTTTTTTGTATTATGTCTATATATCATGTTCATTCATCTTATTTGTTCATGCTCATTCCCAGGCTAATACATGTGTATATGCAAAGAGCAGTTAACCCTCTTGGCATATTTGTGTTTTCAGGCGAGATGCATGTTCGTGAGTTCTGTCCCTTTTCTTAGGAGAAAAAAAGGGGGGGGGGCAGTGATGCGAACGTGATTCGGTTCCGTTAACTTGATGGTCCTTTTAGGTCTCCGTTAGTCAAGTTTTAAGTCTAGCTCTTTCTCCAAGGGGCAAAAGTAGCAGTTATGGCTTGCCCCTTCCCACCAGGTTACTGACCAAATCTGGTGTATACACCTGTGCAAAAGTTAAGCACCACCCTATTTTTACGCACATGCGAGGGTATATTCATGTGCTATGAAGAAAGCAATAGCATAAACATTTATGTACCCATCCATCTTAGTGCAAGAGGTAATAATGCAACTAGAGGAATGCTGATTATGATGGTGGGGAAACACTGTATGTTTTTGTTTGAACTTGAAAACGAGGCCTGAATATGGTTACGTTGACACAACTGACAACTATTGCCCTACAGTTGACACACGTGGCTAGATTGTCATTAATGGTGTCTGAAAACGAAGTTTAACATCTGTGCACGAGTTTGAGACTGTCATTATTAATACCGGGTATATCCACCTTGTGCCTGGATGACGGCCTGGACACGATGTCTCATGCTGGTCACCAACCGACTGATACGCCATTGTGGTATTCGTTGCCATTCAAGATGGAGTGCGTCTGTTAATTCCTGTAGGTTCTGCACAGGAGGATCCCTCCTCACCATGTTTCCCAGAATGTCCCAGATATGCTCAATAGGGTTCATGTCAGGGCTCCTTGCTGGCCATGGTAGGGTTTCGATGGCATTCTGGCGGAGGTATTCATGCACAGCTCTAGCACGATGTGGTCGGGCATTGTCATCCATGAATATAGGGTGGGTTCCAGGTGCATGATTTACAAAATGAGGGACCACAACTCTATCCAGTATGGAATCTTGATATCTTTGTCCATTTAGTGTTCCAGGTACAGTCAACAGATCCAGCTTACAATCAAATGAGATGCGCCCCCATATCATAACGGAACCTCCACCAAATGGAACTTCTTCCATGATGTTACGTTGGTCGTACGCCGTGCGTCTGGACCTCCATACACGAGTTCGACCATCTGTGGCATGAAGCAGGAACCGACTTTCATCGGACCAGTGTACCCGTCTCCAGGATCTCATGTTCCAGTGTCTTCTTTCGTTGCACCACCTCAGACGCTCCTCTTTGTGGTGTGCAGTGAGGAGAGGACGTCTGACAGGTCTCCTAGCTTTCATGCCAGCAGCATACAGTCTCCTTTTGACGGTAGACATTGACACTCTATTGCGCGTTTCCCATTGCTGGCTGAGCACTCTGCTGTTGGTGAATGGAGATCTCCTAACAAGGCGTACTAGGGCTCGATCATCACGGGCAGTAGTCTTCTTCGGTCTTCCAGATCTAGGCCTGTCCTTCACCTCGTTAGTCTGCCCATGTTTTGCAATCAAACGACTGATTACAGTATGGTTAATGTTCAGCTGTCTGCCAATCTCTCTGCATGACATACCAGTGGTATGCATGCCTATGATTTGCCATTTCACACAATCACTTAACCTTCGTCTTGCCATAGCGGTTCACAATCAAGAGCTAATTCTCTCTGTACAAATAAACCACGGTCATGAACACAAAATTCCTAATCTTGTCGCCTAAATCTGTATGTAATGTTCTACACCTCAAACTGGACTTTTACATAACTGAACACGTGTGCTGTTTCCCGCCACGCACGGACATCAAGCGGCGTGAAGTCATGCATGCATGTGCATTTCGTACTTGGAATTATGTCAGCTAACGCAGGGACAAAAAGTATGGCAGCCTAGTTGTACCATCATGTTTCTACGTTCTATTGTTTTTGCTGGTGCTTAACTTTTGCACAGGTGTATATATCAGAAGTAACAGAATGGTGAGTATTGATCGAAGGAGAATGAAGGAAATTTAAATTTCCCTTTCTCCGAGATCTAACAATACTCACCATTCTGTTACGGACCGAGCCTCCCAGCCCTACCATTCTTTGGTGGCTATGCAAACAATATGTGCTCTATGGTAGACGGGTACTCGGCAGTTGGGAGCCGAGTACCCGGTTCCAAGTAGTCGGTAAAGCTTTCTAAGTCTATAGTCCTAGAGCCAGCTGTCAGGGCTAGCTGTATATCAGAAGTAACAGAATGGTGAGTATTGTTAGATCTCGGAGAAAGGGAAATTTAAATTTCCTTCAATCCCTCTGTCATGTCTTTGCCTGTAAATATGTTGTAAATTGCCATACGTCTATTAACTGTCAGACTGTTGCAAGGCACCTGACAATAATTCCAATGGACAATGACTCTGGATTGGCTGAGTATTTGGAAACAATTTGACTGAAAGTTGCTGGTCGCTTAGCCACCGACAACTTTCGGTCAAATTGTTTGAGAGGGTACTCAGCATACCCTGAGTTAAACCCCATGGAAAATGTAGACTGCAGAAACTTGGCAGCGAGACAGTTCACCATATGTATATATAGGACTATAACATGTTAACTTTATGTATTCAGTATTCTTATGTCCTATATTGTTGTTATATGTTATATGTAGGCGTCCACCCCCACATAGGCTCTGCCTTTGGTGGACTACCTGTTGTGAAACTGTAAATGTATATCCTATATCAAAATGAATAATCTTGAACTTGAACTTGATTTCTGATTGGTCCGTGGGTGAAAATGATTGGCCAATGGGTAAAATGTTGGGGGCGTGAACACCCCCCTTCCCCCCCCCCAGGTTCCTACGGACCTGCTAATGAACTTGTACAGAAAGCCAGGGATATTAATGAAACTACTTAACGGTGCTCTGACAAACATGTACACAATCAATTTGTTTCTATTTTTCGCTGCACATAGATGAATATATAAGTGCGGTAAACAACAATCATGCTACAGTACAATTATTACATGTAAGAAATAACTATTTTGCTACAGTGTGTATGCTGATCTACAGATCTCGGAATTTGTTAAACTGTTAAATATAGGATTAGGAACAAACTCCAGACGGGGGTTCGTCTCAAGGGCCTAGGGTCTGATAAATGGGATTTACTCATCACAACAACAACAAGAATAATGCCATCAAGTGACAGAAAGATATCTGATGGTTTAGAGCATTTGCGATTAGCAGACAAAAGGTATGAGAGGATCCACGCGCAGCGACTGGATTCGCCGTAAATGCCGAAGCATTTATACATTAGTGGTTACAACAATAATGGCCATATTGACTGTGACACCAATTTTCATTACATCATTATGCATTTCTATTAGATTCAAGATAAAGATTCAAGATTCGATGTTATTTATTTCATTAATTTTTGTACATGTTTAACATCACAACAGGTAGTCCTCCAAAGGCAGAGCCTATAGAGCGGTGCGGTGGATTCCCTACACACAATATTCAAAACAATTCAGGGAGGCATCTGAGAGGCAACCATCTGAAAACACCAAACACTCCATGTAAATATGTACATAGCCTGTTTTTAATCCACTGGAATGTCAGCCACTTTCCAGACGCGCACCTAGACATGATGTTCGACAAGAATTTTGTCTGGTAAACATACAGATACAGAATTGGGCAACATAAATAAAACACCACCACCATATCAATATTAATTATTGTTGAAATAATGTTGAAACAACGTCGTGTATCTGTTGAGATGGTGTCTAACATATCGACATTATGGTAGAGAAAGCTAAAAGGATAATGATAGTAGTATACTGCTGTCTCATATTCTCGCAGGTGCCATATTCTCGCGGCAATCTGATTTTTTGCTATAAATAAGAACCAATGCCCCATACCATGTGTTTCCCATAGTGACACTAGTAACCAGGAAGTCAAAGATGCTCGCAAACAACTTTTTTCCAAAAATGCCCCTCTGTTTAGTGAGTAAAATAGAAAGCTACAATGTACAAACACCTGTTGATATTATAAGATACGCGCGTGTACCCTACTTCCAAAAATCATCACTAACTCACAAAAGACTAATATATAAAACTTCTATCTAACTGAAATATGTCGTCTGCTAATGTATTTATATTAGCAACATCGACAAGTCTCATAATTAGTGATTCTGCCTCGCTGGTGGACGATTAAATTGTATGGAAAAAATAATGGTCGCTATTACGCTACGTTATCATGTAATAATTTTAGGGGTTTCCCAAGCGTGTCTTATAGACACACAATGACATGATTAATTGTATATTGTTTCAAAGAAACAATAGCGTTTTGAAGAAGACTGTTAACCTGGAAAGCAGTCTTGAAATCTTTTTGTGTATTTTGACTATGGTGGTCCACCATAGATAATGTTCTTTGTTTACCATCAGAATATGGCCAGGTTCTCTAAAATATGACCACCTACCCTGGCGTTTTCACGGGGTGATACAAAAACCTTCCTCTGCACAAAATTGGATAAGATTGTGTGGACAATGGGGGAAATAGGACAGACATTCAAATCCTAACAACATTTCAATCAGAGAAGATTAATTTATTTTATTGTGATGACAATTGTCGTAACTACCGCGAAAATATGGAACCCCATGATATAATATCAGGGGTAAAAATAAATTTAAAAAATCTAGTTGCCCCCGGGGCAACCTGTAACACCATTTCACCCATTTTCAGATTGCCCGCCATAAATTAAGGTTGCCCTTAAATAATGTGCTAATAAAAACGACAAAGAAAATGTCTTGAGTATTATTTTTTAACATGTTAACGGTAATGTATCAAGAAAAGACATCATGATTACTCAGAAACAGCAATGCTGCATTAACTTTGGAGAATTAGTATTTTTTAACCCTCTCAATGACAAATCACTGAAAAAAGAGATTATTTGTAATGTATAGTACATGGTGCATATGGTATTTCTATTGAATATTTTGAAGTTAATCTGACTGGATGTCATATCTGCCGAAGGCAGCAATGCTTTCCAGTCATATTACTTGCAAAATATTTGTTAGATGATTCATTGCAAAGAGTTTAACCTTCAGAGATTTGTTGTTGAAAGGGTCAATGTGTGCACTGTAAATTATAGACTAGACTCTAGAGATACTCAGAAGTCAGAATTATTCAGAAACTAGACTGAAGTCAACCAAAGCGAAGTAAACTCATTATAGTGTTTGAATTTGAAAAGGACAGATTTTATTATTATTTCACGATTATTGAAGCAGACAAACGTTTTATTCTGGCCCTAGACATTTGTCAATAGCGACAATTCAATTACCCCCCTCTAGGGAATAATTGCAAAATGCAATATAAAAAAATCTTGTCTAAATTCTAGCCATTTCGATTACTTTTAAAGCCGTGAAATGACTAATAATGATAGTATTACTTAGAAAGTCATCTCAAAACATTCTATTTTCATCATTTAACACTGTTTTAGAGACATAAACGGCTTAAATCGGGCGGGAAGTGCATCAGTAAATTGTACAATTTGTCAAATTCCGCTAAAGATTCACAGGTAAATCCCCTTTATCTCACGAATAAAACGAGTACTCGATTGAGCATAGTTTGGACTCAAAATTGATTTTTATTATTTAGCGTGATTTTGATAGTGTACAGACCGGACTGACAATCGGCCCATATGTGATGGCTACAGTCGTCACTACAACTGGTAAACAGTTATTTACGTGTGCTCGGCAATATTCGGCCTTCGAATTGTACAGTTAAAAACACTATCTGACGTTTTCATTTATCTCGCTGAAGGAGTGGTGAGCCCATCGGGGCTGGCATTCTAAATACACATATACAGGGTTCGTACTGGTCATGGAAATATTCGAAAGTCATAGAATTTGAAAATGTAAATTCTAGACCTGGAAAGTCATGGAAAATCAGTGGTTTTTATCATAGGTCATGGAAAATGGTAATCATGTAAAAGAAACCCAACTGTTTGCATAAATCACCTCTATGCAATAGAAATTATGACAGCAATGTATCAAAATAAGGCTGTGGCTTGATTTTACAGACATTTTCTAGATTAAGTCAGATTGAAATTTTGGAGCAACGTTATAAACACAAATCTCCTAGATGGTCAATTCCATGGTTGTGTAAGTGACATTTGGACAGATATTCTGTAACATTTTCTGTAAAGGAGTAGCTGCAATCTAACTTTTTACTATGAATATATCTAGCCATGCTTTCTTCAACAAATGATATGAAAGAATGGATACTCATGCTAAATATTTGTAGCTCAGACATATTTTACGTGGTTACGTATGTGACATCACACAAGTTAATAAAAATTTTACATGGTTGAATTCATTGGTGAAAGTCTGAACTGTATTGAGGTATAATGAAATCATGTTGTATAGGGAAACACAACATGTACTCATATCCAAATAGGCCGTCAACTTTAATGAACATCAATACAGAAAATAATAACAGTAACATAACTTGGTTGCGTATGTGACACATCACGGTTGCGTATGTAGTACATCACGGTTGCGTATGTGACACATCATGATTGCATATGTGACACATCACGGTTGCGTATGTGACACATCATGATTGCGTATGTGACACATCACGGTTGCGTATGTGACACATCACAGTTGCATATGTGACACATCATGGTTGCATATGTGACACATCACGTTTGCGTATGTGACACATCATGATTGCGTATGTGACATCGTGTGAAAATGGTTGTGACTAGAGTGAAAATATCAATGATTTGCACAGGCCTGGGGTAACTGTAACTTGTAACTGTAACTGACTGTAACTTAGTTACATTTTTCATGAAGTAACTTGTAACTGAAGAATTTGTTTAGTTACAGTAACTGAAATGTAACCAGTTACATTGCAAAAGTAACTGAAATTTCAGTTACTTTTCAGTTACATTTCAAACTTGTTTACCAAATTTATTACAATTTTCTTAATTTGTGGCATACCTACTGTTATATACATGACACTCCAACATCCCAATATCTATCTAATCTTTCAGGTAAGCTGTTGAATATATTGATGCTAATTTTACTGGAAGATGTTGATGTCATGGGCAACAACTTTATTTCCAAGCGTTAGTGATATTTATTTTAGAAATGTGCCATTGGAATGACTGGCTTGATTATTGGGGCAGTCATTCCAGTGGTAAATTTTAATATATAAATCTTGTAGCCCACAAAATAGACGTTTTTTGACCAATTTTGGACATTAAAGGTTTAATACACTATATATATGTATATGTAACATTTTAGTAATGATAATTTGAATGTTATTGCTACATCAGGCAACAACAACCTTTTATTAAAATCAGCTTTTACATTAATCTACATGTAGCTTAGAAACAGGTTGTTTACTAAATCATTATAGAATTAACTGTTACCTTTTAAAGAGTGTTGAAGAAAAGTTTAGCTTTCTCATAGAAAATGCCCATTTGCAGACCATTAGATTATTTTAGAAAATTTGCCACTGCAATGGCTGGCTTGGTTATTGAGCCAGTCATTCCAGTGGTAAATTTTCAAAAATATCATATATTTGTCTGAATATGGACATTTCTCAAAACCACTGCAAAAGTTGGTTTGTCCAGCTTCAGTGTTAAAGTGCTAAAAGGATTAAAATATGGTGAAATGTTGAATTGTAAAGAAAGTTAACATCTGCCACAGTATATGTTAACAGCATGTCCTGTTCTTTTCTTTATATACTATTGATTAGGCCAGCTAAGGACATCATTGCTCAGCAATTATACTCAAGCTAAGCTAAATTCAATTCACATACGTGTGGTGATAAAGATCAAAGGACAATGACATTGATAAAAGTCAAGCCATCAACCCTTTTGCGGACAGAATTTATAAAGGCTGTGGAATTAAACTAGTGTACTGGAAAGCTGTTGAATATTCCACAGTACATTTTGTTTTAGAAACAAGTTATTTCTGAGCTGTACTGTATATGTATAGCAAATCATTTCTCAGCTGATACTCAGCATCTATATTTTTGTCAAACACATATCTGCCTCTGTTGTCCATTATGAGTGTCTCAAGAATGTTCAAAATGTGTGATTTGTCAATCCAACATGTGTCATCTATATTATTTCCACATTTCCTAAAAAAAAATACCTCTGTCTTATCACCATCTTGATTAACATCCATACCAACAAACTGTTTAACAGATGTTTTGCTAGCGAACTGGGCCAAGACATTTCACAATTTGAAATCTGTCGCAATCCTGTAAGATGCTTGTGGCATGACTGGCATAGATAGGGGATTGAAGATGATGGATGGATCCTGATCTTAAATCAAAAATGTCTGGGTTGTCTGCATCAGAATAGCTTTTGATCTCGACCAGCCTTACATTCTGTAGGCGCAAAAAATAGTTTCAATAGATCGCTCTGTAACAAAACTATTCTATACGGACCGATAATGTTTGCTAAGAAAACGCTATCCCAGCATCCTTTGCATGATATGCTTATGACGTAATATATGCCTCTGTGATGTATGATGTGTTTTGCGTGCATTTACGTCACAGATTTAAAATCATGTCTTGTTTTATTTTCACGAGTCACATCCAAACATGTTTCGCGAAATAGCAGAGCGCTCTGCAGTTGAAACATGTTTCTGCAGAGCTATTCTAGCTGAGTGCTCTGTTAAGTTTTCTTTGCGGAATGAGCTCCAGATAAGAACCTCTGGCTACAACTTGATGGGCACTCTGTGTACCTGGTAGTGTTTTATATCCTCCCATCTCTGGTCAAGGAAGGTTTTGTTAGACTTTTTCACCTTATGAGATCAGAATAATTTTGACCTTTGTGTTAGTTGAATTCAATGTCTCATAAATTAAAATGATTTGCATCAGTAACTAGGGCATCAACATGCTGATAAATATAATCAAGATATATAAACTTCAAACCCTAGATAGCTTAACATATGCTCCAATGTGGAAATCGTCTAAAAACAGATAAAGTTAAGTGAGTTTCTAAATTCTTTGCATTTGTTTGTGAACATGTGCTAAAATTTGTTAGCTAACTCTCAAAGGAAATATCTCATTGTAATGTAGGGTAGACAGGTGCAAAATGGAATAAGTTATGCCTGTAATTTTTTTACCAAATGTATGTTGTCACATACACAACTGTTGTTGTCACAGATGCAACTATTGTTGTTACATACACAACTGCTGTTGTCACAGACACAACTGCTGTTGTCACAGACACAACTATTGTTGTCACAGACACAACTGTTGTTGTCACAGACACAACTGCTGTTGTCGCAGACAACTGCTGTTGTCACAGACACAACTACTGTGGTCACAGACACAACTGCTGTTGTCCCAGACACAACTGCTGTTGTCACAGACACAACTGTTGTTGTCACAGACACAACTACTGTTGTCACAGACACAACTGTTGTTGTCACATACACAACTACTGTTGTCACATACACAACTACTTTTGTCACAGACACAACTACTTTTGTCACAGACACACCTGCTGTTGTCACAGACACAACTGCTGTTGTCACATACACAACTGTTGTTGTCACAGACACAACTGCTGTTGTCACATACACAACTGCTGTTGTCACATACGCAACTGCTGTTGTCACATGCAACTGCTGTTGGTCACATACACAACTGTTGTTGGTCACATACACAACTGCTGTTGGTCACATACACAACTGTTGTTGGTCACATACACAACTGTTGTTGTCACATACGCAACTGCTGTTGGTCACAGACACAACTATTGTTGTCACAGACACAACTATTGTTGTCACAGACACAACTGCTGTTGTCACAGACACAACTGCTGTTGTCACAGACACAACTATTGTTGTCACAGACACAACTGTTGTTGTCACAGACACAACTGCTGTTGTCACAGACACAACTGCTGTTGTCACAGACACAACTACTGTTGTCACAGACACAACTGCTGTTGTCCCAGACACAACTGCTGTTGTCACAGACACAACTGTTGTTGTCACAGACACAACTACTGTTGTCACAGACACAACTGTTGTTGTCACATACACAACTACTGTTGTCACATACACAACTGTTGTTGTCATAGACACAACTACTTTTGTCACAGACACAACTGCTGTTGTCACAGACACAACTGCTGTTGTCACATACACAACTGTTGTTGTCACAGACACAACTGCTGTTATCACATACGCAACTGCTGTTGTCACATATGCAACTGCTGTTGTCACATATGCAACTGCTGTTGGTCACATACACAACTGCTGTTGATCACATACGCAACTGCTGTTGTCACATTCGCAACTGCTGTTGTCACATACACAACTGCTGTTGGTCACATACACAACTGCTGTTGTCCCAGACACAACTGTTGTTGTCACAGACACAACTACTGTTGTCACAGACACAACTGTTGTTGTCACATACACAACTACTGTTGTCACATAGACAACTGTTGTTGTCACAGTGTCACAGACACAACTACTTTTGTCACAGATGTCACAGACACAACTGCTGTTGTCACAGACACAACTGCTGTTGTCACAGACACAACTTCTGTTGTCACATACGCAACTGCTGTTGTCACATACGCAACTGCTGTTGGTCACATACACAACTGTTGTTGGTCACATACACAACTGCTGTTGTCACATACACAACTGCTGTTTCACATACACAACTGCTGTTGGTCACATATACAACTGCTGTTGGTCACATACACAACTGCTGTTGTCACATGCACAACTGCTGTTGTCACATACACAACTGCTGTTAGTCACATACACAACTGTTGTTGGTCACATACACAACTGTTGTTGGTCACATACACAACTGTTGTTGTCACATACGCAACTGCTGTTGGTCACATACACAACTGCTGTTGGTCACATGCACAACTGCTGTTGGTCACATACGCAACTGCTGTTGTCACATACACAACTGCTGTTGGTCACATACACAACTGCTGTTGTCCCAGACACAACTCCTGTTGTCACAGACACAACTGTTGTTGTCACAGACACAACTGTTGTTGTCACAGACACAACTACTGTTGTCACAGACACAACTGTTGTTGTCACATACACAACTACTGTTGTCACATACACAAAACTACTTTTGTCACAGACACAACTGCTGTTGTCACAGACACAACTGCTGTTGTCACAGACACAACTTCTGTTGTCACATACGCAACTGCTGTTGTCACATACGCAACTGCTGTTGGTCACATACACAACTGCTGTTGTCACATACACAACTGCTGTTTCACATACACAACTGCTGTTGGTCACATACACAACTGCTGTTTGTCACATACACAACTGCTGTTTGTCACATACACAACTGCTGTTGTCACATACACAACTGCTGTTGTCACATACACAACTGCTGTTGGTCACATACACAACTGTTGTTGTCACAGACACAACTATTGTTGTCACAGACACAACTGCTGTTGTCACAGACACAACTGCTGTTGTCACATATGCAACTGCTGTTGTCACAGACACAACTGCTGTTGTCACATACGCAACTGCTGTTGTCACAGACACAACTGCTGTTGTCACATACATAACCAGCCATTTGGGAGTCAACATGTAGTGTTTTAGTTTAACTACTCTACCTTTTAGTAGATTATCATTGCAGGGAATATTTTGTTGGGAAAAAAATTGCATAGCAGTAACTGCTAAACAAATCGAATAATGCATAGCAGTTCATAGCACTTGCATAGCAAACAAACTGTGTTTAAACTGGTTGGTGTTCCAACGGGGACGAAGGACTACCAGACTTGGCAAATCATTAGTCTGTCTAAAAATTTAGTAGTCCGTAAGGCGTGTAATATGCGAATTTTTTTTTTTTTAAATCAATAATGTACCTCCCATGATTACTGTGATTTCATTGACTAGGGTTAACATATATTTTGTAACTTACCAACCTACATCACATATCCCTTTGAACTGGTAGGCTAAACAAAGTACACATCATTCAATACAATGTAAGAAGGCTGAATAGTGTTAGTCCTTAACTGGAAGCTGTTGCACACGCACGCACGCACGCACGCACACACACAGGTGACAACAGTTTACACTTACGTGACATATATTTACATAGGGTGGGGGAAAAGGGTGCTTATCCTTTTATAATTATTATTATTGACTTGGGGTTAAAGTTAATAATATAATTTGTTTTTGTATGGTTTGTTGTGGGGTTGGTGATTTTGGTGGCTGGGTGCTACTATACCTAGTTGCTGACTGCCATGGTGATCAACTTTTGGTGCTTGGTGAAACATTGTGTTAGTATTTACCAATGATCGTATTCTTAATGTTTTGTTTAAATGACAATTGTGTTATGATTTGTGTGTGTAGGTTAGTGTCTGTACTATTCCATAATTATATTGCTTGGTATGATGGTGTTTGTTGAGCTGCCTGTATTAAGTGGTAGGCTGTGTATAGGTTATTGTTAGGCTTGCACAATTATTCAATTTAATTGATAATCGCAATTATTAAAATATAAATAATCGTGGACAATGCTAAATTCAAATAATTGAATAATTAACAAATATTAAAATTAAAATTGCAAATATGTCTCTGTTGAACTTTTTGTATGGAAAATGCCATATTAAGCATATCGCTGATCAGTGTGTGTTCAACGTTCTAAATCTCTCCTGTATGCCTACATAAAAATTGAGATTTTGAAATGTTTTATTAAGATTTGTTACTTTCATATACATGTATCAATAAGAAATTCATTTCAATAAGATTAGCTTTTTGAGTATCTAGCATGTCTAGAGATTCATTTCAATAAGATAATCTTTTTGAGTATCTAGCATGTCTAGAGATTCATTTCAATAGGATTAGCTTTTTGAGTATCTAGCATGTCTAGAGATTCATTTCAATAAGATTAGCTTTTTTAGTATCTAGCATGTCTATAGATTCATTTCAATAAGATAATCTTTTTGACTATCTAGCATGTCTTTAGATTCATTTTACTGAAAGCCGTTGCTGATTTTAATCTGCCCGCTTTAGTAAAATTGTTAATGGTTGAACTTGAGTCAATCATCAATGCATTGTCCTTTACCATCACACTGGTGTGAATTATCTGGAGTGTAATTGTTGTGCTGTGATGCATTAAGATGAGGCTAGACATGCTAATCATTAGCTTACAAAGAAAACAACTATTGGTAGTGTTAACACACACCTTCAATGTTGTTGTTAACACACACCTTCAGTGTTGTTGTTAACACACACCTTCAATGTTGTTGGTGTTGTTGTTAACACACACCTTCAGTGTTGTTGGTGTTTTTGTTAACACACACCTTCAATGTTGTTGGTGTTGTTGTTAACACACACCTTCAGTGTTGTTGTTAACACACACCTTCAGTGTTGTTGGTGTTGTTAACACACACCTTCAGTGGTGTTGGTGTTGTTGTTAACACACACCTTCAGTGTTGTTGTTAACACACACCTTCAATGTTGTTGTTGGTGGTGTTGTTAACACACACCTTCAGTGTTGTTGGTGTTGTTGTTAACACACACCTTCAGTGTTGTTGGTGTTTTTGTTAACACACACCTTCAATGTTGTTGGTGTTGTTGTTAACACACACCTTCAGTGTTGTTGTTAACACAAACCTTCAGTGTTGTTGGTGTTGTTGTTAACACACACCTTCAGTGTTGTTGGTGTTGTTGTTAACACACACCTTCAGTGTTGTTGGTGTTGTTGTTAACACACACCTTCAGTGTTGTTGTTGGTGGTGTTGTTAACACACACCTTCAGTGTTGTTGGTGTTGTTGTTAACACACACCTTCAGTGTTGTTGGTGGTGTTGTTAACACACACCTTCAGTGTTGTTGGTGTTGTTGTTAACACACACCTTCAATGTTGTTGGTGTTGTTGTTAACACACACCTTCAGTGTTGTTGATGTTGTTGTTAACACACACACCTTCAGTGTTGTTGTTAACACACACCTTCAGTGTGTCTGTGGTTTGATTTTACTTGCTATTCAAGTTGTATGTTGTTTTTAATCCATTTCATTGAAAATGTCAATATTTAGTCTCCGAGTTTATTTTGAAAAAATCAATGCGTACATGTATCGTCAATGCTACAGTTCAGATATTCAAAAATATTCCCCATGTTTCAAATTCAGCTCATTTTACACAACTTTGATTAATATTTTGGTAGTCAACTTAGTCAGCTTATAATGACAACGGGATGAAATGGCAACCTGCTTTTGTTGAATTTGAGATTGATCTTGACTACATTCTTCCTGTATTCTGAGAAAGATGTTTTCATATGAGCCCATTATGAAACATGCTCAATAATTTGAAAGCAATCCAACTAAAATTTGTTGCTTGCTTATGTAACAGTTATTTTCAGTCAAAATGTATTCAAAATAATCAGTATGAAAATTATAGCTGTATTATATCTACAGTCATCTACATGTGTGTATTGTGTGAATTAGATTCACACCTATTCTTCTCAATTTCAGAAGTTGTATTGCTAAGATAGAAACAATATAAAGTAACATTATTTCTCAAATGTACACCAGTATTTCGTTTGACACATGTTGAATAAGGGTTAAGTATCAATTAATTGAATAATCGCAAATCGCAATTATAAAATTTGTATAATCATGCAAGCCTAATTATTGTGTGATCTTGTCTTATGAGAATGTATGTCTGGCTGTTTTGTAAATATATTTGAGAGGGATAATGGTAGGGTGCCATTGTAGTAGTCCCTTAGAATAGCGTATAGTTGGCCCCTTCCAATGTCCTCAAATTTTAGAATTTTGTTTTTTGAAAATATCTTGTCCCTATGCTGTTTGGGTGAATAGTTTAAAGGTCTGGAGAAGACTTGCGGTCGATAACGAGTTTTAATTAATTTTATGGTCTGCTACACTATTTAAACACAATAGCGTCACTTTGGAGTGAGAAAAATATGTTAGGCTTTCTGTCTGTAGTACAAAGGTAACATTTTAAAACGTGCGTTTAACAGGATAGACTTCACCTACCATAACATAAATTATGTCAGGTTGAAGCTAAGTCTTCAAGAAATAAAAAATCATGACTTTAAAATCTATTATGATATTTACTCATTTTTAATGGTTTCGTGGATAGCTTTGTTCGCATAATAATAGGCCTATAACTACGGTAAACCATGGGCAGTGCTGAAAATCGGCAATATTTCAATGCATATGACAAATATTCTGTAGTCTAGTAGGCCTAATTGCGGATCCATTACCATTCTTGAAAAGACTGCGTGTACTATGTACTGTCTGGGATGGATGGATGTGAGCGTGATGATCGAGGTTGGTGGGAGAGGTTGACGATGGCTATAAGTGTACTATTATTCATATCTAAATGTATAGGCTACAGAGTGCATGCAATTACAACTTTTTCTGAAGATTACGAATCTACAATAAGTGTGTCAGTGCATCCTATGTGAAATTTCCTGTGATTACTGATTAGAATGTAATTGTTTACCTATAAGCTTTTGGCAATGTATTTGTATAATAATAATAATAATGTAGAGGCATGTACGGGTCAACACATACGTTGGTGTGTGTGTGGGGGGGGGGGGGGGGGGGTGGCGTCACGCCTGTGACAACCATCATATGAACTATATCGTTTTCAAACCAACTTCTTCCATGTATGGAAGTAGCATACACTCATATTTCAATGGTATGAAAAAGCAAAACTGTGGCGGATGAACAAATTTTAAATAGGTAGGTGAACTGACAGATGTTCAGAGGTCGCTAGCATATCATCTTTACTTACAGTGCAACTCATAAATAAGTTTAAATGCTTCCAAAGCAAAAACACAAATATGGTAGTTATAACCATATGAACATGATACAGGAAACGTTATGGTGAATATTTTGAACACAATTTGGGTTGACATCCAACCCAATTATGTTCAAAACATTCAACAGTATATGTTATTTAAGTTGTACTATAAGCGTGTGGACGGCAGTGAAAGCCTCACTACGCACCTCGACCGCTGCTTAAATTGTAAACAAACCGTGTACTGGCAATAATATGTCAATGTAGACTATACGCAAATAGATTAGTTTTGATTAGATTTATATTTACCAGACATTTTAGTTAACTTTAAACACATAACTGGAGTAACTGCTATAGTGCAGTCATAAATTTATTCATAAGCCTACACAATGGTAAATTGCGATCGTACGTGCACTGAGCGGTGTAGGCTTAAAAAGTTGTGTACATGCATGCCTATCATATATGCAAAATCTCTGCAGTCAATCCAGAAAGATAACATATATATGCATTTGTAGAATTGTATTCCAAGAAGTGTGTGGGTGGGTTTGATTAAATATAGCCTAATTCACGTACACGAACTCCGATGTTACTGTCACCTCTAACAGGCCTATACGTTAGAATTGTGATGTCAGGCACCGTAACCATGAGGTCTGTCCTTTAAATTTTAATCAACAAAAATATCATCAACTTCGATATTATTGAACCGTTGTGCATCTCGAACAATGTAGTGTCCCTGTGTGAACAATGAATTGTCAAAGAATAGGTGCATAGGTGCCTAATACGCGCAGCAGTAGAGAGCCTAGCTTTGCTCCCGAGATAATAATCTAGACTAATAGGAATTGGTGTCATCCCGGTGTGACGTCACAGCTCTAGCACGACAGCTAAAAACGTTTGGTTGTCAAGGTGGTTGCTATATGCTTATCTCAGCTTTGGATGGGCCGATTAAAAAAATTAAAAAAGCATTTTGTTCTTCTAGTAAAGGAGAATCTGTAGTATGATTGTCAAGTTAATCAGAGCGATTGGGTATCTAGTCCTCATAACATCTTTAATAGATTGTTTTTGTAATGATTTTATAGTTTTGTTAGCTTATTTTTGTGTGGTTTAGTCCAAATAGCATTACAGTATGTTAGCTGATGGAGGATTAGTGTACAGTATAGGTCTTTCATGATATTTGGTAGAAGGTACGGCCCGAGTCTGTGTATGTCATGTTTTGATCGGTTGTGCCTCTAATTGCAGGTGAACGATACAAGTCCTTTGGGCCTCTTATATTTGGTGTTCTTGCAATCAGCCATGCACCCTGATTGTGACAGGTTATAGAAGGGGAAACATCAAATGACTTCTCAAGGGCTGATCGAATCATTCTTAGGACATACACAGATTCGAGATTGTTCAAGCGAAGTTGATCGGTTTATTTGGGTGGTGGCCTTCCTAGAAATACCTTTACATATCTTCAAAACCGCTTGGCCAATTGATTTGACATGTTTAGCCCTCAAGATAATTCATCTAGGCCAACAGCTGAAACAATGTTCTTTGAGAAAAGCTGATTTGGTGATTGGTCTGAAGGATATCTTGGATGGCCTAGTCTGGAACTGGTGAATGGATAGGGCAGAAATCAGGGAAGTATGGTTAGGGACTACGGGCCATAGTACTGCGGGCCATTAGTAAAACAAACAGCCTTACTGCAAATATTGTTTCTCATAACTTGTCATTTGGCATGCCATGGTCTGGGAATGTAAATGGGTTTTTTTTGCTTTTTTTCAGCTTAAAGACTTCATTATTTAAATGGAAACCTGACTATGATACAGCTAGTGCTGAGTACACGAAAGCAGGTTAGCTGAGAGAATGTTTATGTTATCTTGCTTATAATACAAGACTCCAAGAAATAAAAATTTCTGCTATTTGAATGTCCAATTACAGGTCAATAAAGGACTATTTAAGATTTAACCAATAGAATGACTGGATGGGTTATCAAGACCGTCATTCCACTGGTAGACTTTAACTAATTACTTTCTGTTACCTGCAGATGGATATTTCTCAGAATGAGAATATTTTCAGAGGCCGATGTTTTTGACAGACTTGTCCATTAAAAATTAAAATGTTATACGTTTACTGAAAGTGCCAGCAAACTTATGCCATTCTGATTGCCTGTCATCTTTCATTTAAACAACTTCTCAAGAACCACTAAAGTCGCGTCATAGAAATTGTTCAGGCAAAGCTGATTGGATGATTCGCTTGGCAGCCATCCTGGATTTTATGCCATTGTACCTTTTGAGAAATATCTTTAAACATCAAAGAAACTGCTTTTTCGATATATGCGAAACTCAAGAAATTTGATAGTCTTTCTGAATAACCTAGTTTTGGCTAAAATGACTGCCTAATAGGATCAGGCCAAAATTGATGAAATACTATTATAGAGAATGGGTCAGTCATACTATTAGAGAAAATGGTTCATTCATACTATTATAGAGAATGTGTCATTCATACTATTATAGAGAATGTGTCATTCATACTATTATAGAGAATGGGTCATTCATACTATTATAGAGAATGTGTCATTCATACTATTATAGAGAATGGTTCATTCATACTATTATAGAGAATGTGTCATTCATACTATTATAGAGAATGTGTCATTCATACTATTATAGAGAATGGTTCATTCATACTATTATAGAGAATGTGTCATTCATACTATTATAGAGAATGTGTCATTCATACTAGTATAGAGAATGTGTCATTCATACTATTATAGAGAATGTGTCATTCATACTATTATAGAGAATGTGTCATTCATACTATTATAGAGAATGTGTCATTCATACTATTATAGAGAATGTGTCATTCATACTATTATAGAGAATGGGTCATTCATAGTATTATAGAGAATGTGTCATTCATACTATTAGAGAGAATGTGTCATTCATACTATTATAGAGAATGTGTCATTCATACTATTATAGAGAATGTGTCATTCATACTATTAGAGAGAATGTGTCATTCATACTATTATAGAGAATGTGTCATTCATACTATTATAGAGAATGTGTCATTCACACTGTTATAGAGAATGTGTCATTCACACTGTTATAGAGAATGGGGCATTCATACTGTTATAGAGAATGTGTCATTCACACTGTTATAGAGAATGTGTCATTCACACTGTTATAGAGAATGTGTCATTCACACTGTTATAGAGAATGTGTCATTCATACTGTTATAGAGAATGGCTCATTCATACTGTTATAGAGAATGTGTCATTCACACTGTTATAGAGAATGTGTCATTCACACTGTTATAGAGAATGTATCATTCATACTGTTATAGAGAATGTGTCATTCACACTGTTATAGAGAATGTGGCATTCACACTGTTATAGAGAATGGGTCATTCATACTGTTATAGAGAATGTGTCATTCACACTTATAGAGAATGTGTCATTCACACTGTTATAGAGAATGTGTCATTCACACTGTTATAGAGAATGTGTCATTCATACTGTTATAGAGAATGTGTCATTCACACTGTTATAGAGAATGTGTCATTCACACTGTTATAGAGAATGTGTCATTCACACTGTTATAGAGAATGTGTCATTCACACTGTTATAGAGAATGGCCCGTTCATATTATTAGAGAGAATGGGTCATTCATACTATACTGAACCAAAAAAGTTTAGCAACACTGAGAATATTACTGTATAAATGTTATTTAACAAAAACAATAAATTGATTCAAATATGTTATTTAATTGATAGGTCATTTTCCAATTTGAACAACAGTCACTTGTTACTGTAATGCTAGCATCGCGCCTTTAACAAGGCATCATTCAACGGAAGGGTCCAATTTAAATAATTACACTGAGCTGTCAATACCGGTTATGACCTCCGCGCGCATTAACCACCGCTGTACATCGCTTTCTCATGCTTCGAATTAAGCACCTGATGTCACGAAGAGGAATCGCATCCCATTCCTGTGTGGATGTGGATGTGGATGGTTCTCACGCACCATACTGCCAAGAATGTCCCACATGTGTTCGATAGGAGACAGGTCCAGTGATCGCGCTGGCCAGTCCAACACCGGAACGTTGTTAGCCTCAAGGAAATCACTGGTGACCCTAGCTGAATGAGGACGGGTGTTGTCTTGCTGGAACATAAAGTCTGCATGATGCTGCATAAAAGGGATGACAACAGGGGCGACAACTTCTTCACAGTAACGTTGAGCCGTTAAATTTCCGCGAATCACAATAAGATCTGTTTTGCCATTTTCATGGATTCCAGCCCACACCATGACACTGCCGCCACAGAATCTGTCGTGCTGAATGATGTTGGCTGCATCGTACCGTTCTCCTAAACATCACCAAACCCGTTGCCTACCATCCGCCACATCCACACAAAACCTCGACTCATCACTGAACAAAACGTGGCTCCATTGTTGAGCACGCCATCACTGATGAGTTCTTGCCCATGCAAACCGATTCTCGATGTGATGCTTTGTAAGAGGAACAGCAACAAGTGGATGACGGTCATGCAGTCCAGCATCATGGAGTCTGTTTCGCACAGTTTGTGCATGCACTGTAGTGCTGGTAGCGGTGTGCAAATTACGGGACAGCCACGGCGCAGTCTCAAACCTGTGACATCGTGATGACGTCACTAAGTAGCGGTCTTCTCGTGGTGTTGTTGCTCTCGGTGTGCCAGATCGTGGTCGGTCATTAACATGTCCAGTTTCCTGCTCACATTGGCGGAGATGGGAAATGGTTGAGGCATGAACATTAAAATGTCGAGCAACAGCGCGAATGCTGTGCCCAGCAGCGAGTCTTCCCATTGCTTCCTGATGCTGATTTTCGGGTAGCCCTGGGCGGCGGCCCATGTTCGGTAGGGTAAACCTTTAAGCGTTTTCTGTTAACGTTCGTTATCTGCTTTTGCAATATGGTGAATTTTTGCCTTCGCTACCCGCTAATGTGGGCCAGTGCATGAAAAATGCATTTTCACATGCAGTAAGCGTGCGGCCGAGAAATGCAAGAAATGCTTTGCATTTCTTCATGATCAGCGAGACATTACATTGACGAAACATGCCTGCAAATTTGGTTATAAATGGACGCATAGTTTTACTACAACAAAGCAAACTTCACTGTTGCTGAACTTTTTTGGCTCAGTATATTATAGAGAGTGATTCATGAAGACGCTCATATTGTGAGCTATTTACATCTGATCATGATGAAGATGGTCATATTGTGAGCTATTTACATCTGATCATGATGAAGATGGTCATATTGTGAGCTATTTACATCTGATCATGATGAAGATGGTCATATTGTGAGCTATTTACATCTGATCATGATGAAGATGGTCATATTGTGAGCTATTTACAGCTGATCATGATGAAGATGGTCATATTGTGAGCTATTTACATCTGATCATGATGAAGATGGTCATATTGTGAGCTATTTACATCTGATCATGATGAAGATGGTCATATTGTGAGCTATTTACATCTGATCATGATGAAGATGGTTATATTGTGAGCTATTTACATCTGATCATGATGAAGATGGTCATATTGTGAGCTATTTACATCTGATCATGATGAAGATGGTCATATTGTGAGCTATTTACATCTGATCATGATGAAGATGGTCATATTGTGAGCTATTTACATCTGATCATGATGAAGATGGTCATATTGTGAGCTATTTACATCTGATCATGATGAAGATGGTCATATTGTGAGCTATTTACATCTGATCATGATGAAGATGCTCATATGAACATAGAATATTTGCATAATATATTTGTCGTTCTGTAACGCTTTAATCTTCAAATTTGTTTAAGAAAATTTCAGTTTTCTCATATGCAGACCAAGAGATTATTGTGTTAGCAAGCGAGTCAGGCGATCCTTAAATAATAGTTTGGTTGTCCATCTTCCAACCGACCCTAAAAAAACCTGCCGACTTCTTATGGTTTCCTGTAAAGAATTATTTTTATTTTCTAATTTATGTCTGTTGTGCAATTGAATTGACTCCTTTCATCAAAATGGGCTCACATAACCTTTAGACACTGTTTACTTTATAGTTTCTGTTTCAAGTTCAAATAAAAAACTTCAAATTTTGTTCTTTAAATTCAATTTTGTAATGTTATAATTCAGCAGGTAAAAAAAAGAATTTCCATACCTACCTACCCTACTCAAACCTCCAGGGTTGGAAGAGGACAACCAAAAAATCTTTTACGGATGGCTTCACTTCACTGATAAATTCTGAAAAATAGTGTTCTTGGCTTCCAAATGAACATTCCTCATGAACACTTCAGAAGGTGTTTTGGATACCTGTAGCTTAAGTGGGAAAGGATTAAGCCAGCATAAATGACTTGTACAGTGCTCTTGTGAACTGTGGCTTGTACAGTGCTCTTGTGAAATGTGGCTTGTACAGTGCTCTTGTGAAATGTGGCTTGTACAGTGCTCTTGTGAAATGTGGCTTGTACAGTGCTCTTGTGAAATGTGGCTTGTACAGTGTTCTTGTGAAATGTGGCTTGTACAGTGCTCTTGTGAAATGTGGCTTGTACAGTGCTCTTGTGAAATGTGGCTTTGCATGGTCTTGTGAAATGTTGATTTGCAAGGACTAGATTTCCCCAACATAATAACTGGTTTGGTAGCATAGCCAGTCAGTAGTCATTCCAGTTGTAAATTTTCATAAATCATTTTGTCCTTGGACATTTAATTCCCATAATTTGTTATTCTCTTGCCCATTACCATAGTTATATGATTGCTTTTAGCCGTGTGTTACTTTTAGCTGTGTGTTACTTTTAGTTGTGTGTTACTTTTAGCTGTGTGTTACTTTTAGCTGTGTGTTACTTTTAGTTGTGTGTTACTTTTAGTTGTGTGTTACTTTTAGTTGTGTGTTACTTTTAGTTGTGTGTTACTTTTAGCTGTGTGTTACTTTTAGCTGTTTGTTACTTTTAGCTGTTTGTTACTTTTAGCTGTGTGTTACTTTTAGTTGTGTGTTACTTTTAGCTGTGTTACTTTTAGCTGTGTGTTACTTTTAGTTGTGTGTTACTTTTAGCTGTTTGTTACTTTTAGCTGTTGTTACTTTTAGCTGTGTGTTACTTTTAGCTGTGTGTTACTTTTAGCTGTGTGTTACTTTTAGCTGTGTGTTACTTTTAGCTGTGTGTTACTTTTAGCTGTGTGTTACTTTTAGCTGCGTGTTACTTTTAGTTAGCTGTGTGTTACTTTTAGCTGTTTGTTACTTTTAGTTGTGTGTTACTTTTAGTTGTGTGTTACTTTTAGCTGTTTGTTACTTTTAGCTGTGTGTTACTTTTAGTTGTGTGTTACTTTTAGTTGTGTGTTACTTTTAGTTGTGTGTTACTTTTAGCTGTGTGTTACTTTTAGCTGTTTGTTACTTTTAGTTGTGTGTTACTTTTAGTTGTGTGTTACGTTTAGCTGTTTGTTACTTTTAGCTGTGTGTTACTTTTAGCTGTGTGTTACTTTTAGTTGTGTGTTACTTTTAGTTGTGTGTTACTTTTAGCTGTGTGTTACTTTTAGCTGTTTGTTACTTTTAGCTGTTTGTTACTTTTAGCTGTGTGTTACTTTTAGCTGTGTGTTACTTTTAGCTGTTTGTTACTTTTAGCTGTTTGTTACTTTTAGCTGTTTGTTACTTTTAGTTGTGTGTTACTTTTAGTTGTGTGTTACGTTTAGCTGTTTGTTACTTTTAGTTGTGTGTTACTTTTAGCTGTGTGTTACTTTTAGCTGTGTGTTACTTTTAGCTGTTTGTTACTTTTAGCTGTTTGTTACTTTTAGCTGTGTGTTACTTTTAGCTGTGTGTTACTTTTAGCTGTTTGTTACTTTTAGTTGTGTGTTACTTTTAGTTGTGTGTTACTTTTAGCTGTTTGTTACTTTTAGCTGTGTGTTACTTTTAGCTGTTTGTTACTTTTAGCTGTGTGTTAGTTTTAGCTGTGTGTTACTTTTAGCTGTTTGTTACTTTTAGCTGTTTGTTACTTTTAGCTGTGTGTTACTTTTAGTTGTGTGTTACTTTTAGCTGTGTGTTACTTTTAGCTGTTTGTTACTTTTAGTTGTGTGTTACTTTTAGTTGTGTGTTACGTTTAGCTGTTTGTTACTTTTAGTTGTTTGTTACTTTTAGCTGTTTGTTACTTTTAGCTGTGTGTTACTTTTAGCTGTTTGTTACTTTTAGCTGTTTGTTACTTTTAGCTGTTTGTTACTTTTAGTTGTGTGTTACGTTTAGCTGTTTGTTACTTTTAGTTGTGTGTTACTTTTAGCTGTGTGTTACTTTTAGCTGTGTGTTACTTTTAGCTGTTTGTTACTTTTAACTGTTTGTTACTTTTAGCTGTGTGTTACTTTTAGCTGTTTGTTACTTTTAGTTGTTTGTTACTTTTAGCTGTTTGTTACTTTTAGGTGTGTGTTACTTTTAGCTGTTTGTTACTTTTAGCTGTGTGTTACTTTTAGCTGTGTGTTACTTTTAGCTGTTTGTTACTTTTAGGTGTGTGTTACTTTTAGCTGTTTGTTACTTTTAGCTGTTTGTTACTTTTAGCTGTGTGTTACTTTTAGGTGTGTGTTACTTTTAGCTGTTTGTTACTTTTAGGTGTGTGTTACTTTTAGCTGTTTGTTACTTTTAGCTGTTTGTTACTTTTAGGTGTGTGTTACTTTTAGCTGTGTGTTACTTTTAGCTGTTTGTTACTTTTAGCTGTGTGTTACTTTTAGCTGTGTGTTACTTTTAGCTGTTTGTTACTTTTAGCTGTGTGTTACTTTTAGTTGTGTGTTACTTTTAGCTGTTTGTTACTTTTAGGTGTGTGTTACTTTTAGCTGTTTGTTACTTTTAGCTGTTTGTTACTTTTAGGTGTGTGTTACTTTTAGCTGTGTGTTACTTTTAGCTGTTTGTTACTTTTAGCTGTGTGTTACTTTTAGCTGTGTGTTACTTTTAGCTGTTTGTTACTTTTGTTTGTTACTTTTAGTTGTGTGTTACTTTTAGTTGTGTGTTACTTTTAGCTGTTTGTTACTTTTAGCTGTTTGTTACTTTTAGTTGTGTGTTACTTTTAGCCGTGTGTTACTTTTATCCGTGTGTTACTTGTATCCGTGTGTTACTTTTAGCTGTGTGTTACTTTTAGCTGTGTGTTACTTTTAGCTGTGTGTTTCAAGAATGCTAAGGCTTATGAACAGGCGAGGGAATCGTACGTCAATGCTGCTAATGTTCAGAAGGGTATGGACTCGTATCCTTTACTCAAAAAATCTATTAACCTTAACGCATACTACTCTGTCAAAATTTTAAATTTTCAAATTAAATTAAAGTGGTGTTCATTTTTCAACAAATTTGGTGGAAAATGGTGCTGTCATGGACAGCAACATTGTCCACCAAAATTGTTGAAAACTGTACACCAGTTTCTTTGCTATTGACAGAGTAAAAGATGGATTATTGACATCAGAGTTGTAAGTGTTAACGTTGCCATATATATGCAATGACTTTAAATTAGCTGAACTCGCTATACCTGTAATAACCTGTGCTATCATGATCACCCTTCATCCAACAAACACAATGCTGGTAGACCTCATCATGCGTCTGTAAGTTATCAACAACATGGATACAGGGTTCTTCATCTCTATGCATTGCCATTCTGTACACTGTCAGCAATGCTGGTAGATATCTCTTTCCATGTGTCGATACAGACTATACATTGTCAACAATGTTGCTGGCATATTTTCCGTTATATCTGGATAAATTGACATCAAACCGTACTTATGTGATCTCAATCACCGGTCTCAGAAGCCATTTCAGGATTGCATAATTAGTGACAAAATCTATCCTCATATTTTTGCCTAAGTCTACCTAAAATTCACATATAAGTTTATGAAAATCTGGCTTTGAGAGCAAAGTTAACTGACTTACATGGAGTGGATATGATCCAGTTTGTAAAAAGTAAAATTGAGTCACCGAGTCTACCTTAATTCTTACTAACTAGATGAGATCGAGTGTTGTGTAATGATACTGAGTTTATATGGCTTTAATCACCTAACATTGAATGTATGAAGATGATTCACACACACACAGAATTAGGCTATATTGAGTGAACAGACATAGGTATTAGAAGATATATCAATATCATTGATACACTTCAGGTAGGCTTGCACAATTAGTCAGTTTTCATAATTGCTATTATTTTGAAAAGATTTTCGATTATATCATACATGTCATTGCATTAGGAAATAACTATGTAACAGGAAATATTTTGACTAGTTTGACCATTCGTAATGGTAATATCTGAAAATACCTACAAGCTTTACTTCGTATGAGAATTCCTAACATAACGCGAAAAGGGCAAAAATTGATATCGCTGACCACTAAAACCGCCTGCAGTCTAATTGCCAGATAGTTATAGGCGTTTGGAAATGCGATTATAAACAATTAGAGTACTAATTCTGAACACAATACCGATACAACCTGGCAAGAACCAAACATCCCAATATAAGCGACCAACATAAAATGATCCAAATCTAAATCAAACTGGCGGCGAAATTTGCTTGAACACCCGAGAATTAAAATATAGTAGATCACTTCTTGTGTTGGCGAACTAACAACAAAACTCTTTTGTGATTTGAGGCCTATGACATGTTCTCACGAGATCTCATACGCTAACGTGTGTTTGAGACAGGAAGTTAGATCGCATTGATCTATAACCCTTGTTATCAAACGGGTACCTGAGTACTTGCTCTAAAAATTGGCGATACAATTTAATTTAACCTGAGTGGATTCCTAATATCACATGATTTATTTTTTTTCATGACAGTTTCTTACATTTTGGAATAATTTTGTATGCAATAAATGGTCTTTATTAAAGGATGCACAATATTTAGGCAGTCCCATTTAATAATTTGACTTCCGCGATAATGTATTTGAGGTGTACATTAAACACAGTCGTAAGGCGGCAACAATTTGTAGCAGGAAATTGTTCAATCTTCGTGGTAGTTTCTAATGTGTGTGCCTCGGTATATACACTCAGTCATAGAGGTGCCATCTATAGTTTGACAGTGTAGTGTAAAAGCCACCATACAGGTAAGTTGTTGAATATTCTGAAACTAATTTGACTGGAAGTTGTGCTGTTTAGGCAGCAACAACTTCCAGTCAAATTAGTTCCAAAATATTCAACAAGATTTAACATTTTTGAGAATGGATTTCAACTTTTTCTTGAAATATTCCTAAAATAAGCCCGGCCCCCTTTCTCTAGCCCCACCCACTTTCTCAGAGATGTTTCTTTCAAAATTGAACAGCTCTTGTTCTAATAGAAGCCTAGGCTACTAATAGGCGATTACGTTATTCACATTTTGAAAAAACACTGTCTTTGAGATTGAAAATCTTCAATTATTCGATTATTTAGTTTTGTAATCGTCCATGATCATATTTTAAAGAATAATCTCGATTAATTGAATAATTGTGCAAGCCTAACTTCGGGTATATTACATACGTCACTAGACAGGCAGCAGTGCCGCCTGCCCGCCCACTCCACCCACCATCCACCCCCTCCCTCCATGCAAGTGGTTATAATGAACAGAGAAAGTGTTTGATATGTAAGAGCAGATGGGCACCTGACCGTGAGTGGTCAGTTGGGGTGACTTCTAAAAGGTCAAAGTACATATAAGTTAATAAGTAAGCTGTTAGGACAGGTCATAGATGTTTCTTTACTCTTGTAGGATACAGCCAGCCAAACACTTATGAAACCTCTTAATGCTATAAGTGAGAGCTGAACGGATGGGCTACATGACCCCCCCCCCCCCTTTCAGATGAAGTGGGCAATTTAGATGTTTTGTGCACCTTAATGTAACCTAAAATCATACTTGGATCAGCAGCTCAAGTGTAACGAGGCTTGTTTAAACTTTAGCAGCCAATGCCTTATTACACTATAGTAATATATATGTTCAAATTTTTCTTGATTGCCACTTGCTCGAGAGTTACTCGAGCTATTGGCCTAGGCCCAAAAACATGCAACTGAGACATATTCATGGCACTTTAGTGATGTAATTTGATTATGAGATGATATCCCGGGGTGGCATATCAGATCCCTCCATTTTTTTTTCTTTTGCTTTTCCTTACCTCTCTTTGTCAGCCATTACCATGCAGCCAAGTAAGTATCACACATACACATATCTTCCGGTGATAAACCAAATACGACAACAGCTATACACCTTCCTAGTCAATGTCACTGAGAACAGGACACTTTCTATTAAGTAGTTCATGTGCACGCACACAGACTGACCCAACCCTGACAACCAGACTGATCCACCCCCTGATGTGAGATTGGTCGAAGTCATTTCCTAGAGTGATCAAACCCTGCCTCCCAGATTGGTCAAACCCTGTCTCTCAGACTGGTCAAACCCTGACTCACAGACTGGTCAAACCCTGACTCAGACTGGTCAAACCCTGCCTCTCAGACTGGTCAAACCCTGACTCGCAGACTGGTCAAACTCTGACTCACAGACTGGTCAAATCCTGACTCAGACTGGTCAAACCCTGGCTACCAGACTGGTCAAACCCTGACTCACAGACATGTCAAACACTGACACCCAGACTGGTCAAACCCTGGCTCCCGGACTGGTCAAACACTGACACCCAGACTAGTCACGCCCTGACACCCAGACTGATCAAACCCTGCCTCCCAGACTGGTCAAACCCTGGCTCCCAGGCTGGTCACAGGGGTCTTGAGAAATGTTCATTTGCAGACCAAGAGAAGACAATTTTTGGAATTTGCAATTGGAATGACTGGCTCGATAACTGAGTCGGCCATTCCAGTCATCATTTTTCAAAAGTTGTCTTCTTTTGGTCAGCAAATGGACATTAACTAACAAATTTAAGGTTTAAAGTGTTAATAGCAGCCTGATTGAGAAAGAAGCTGTAGGTTATCATCATGGCACTATAGTGAATGTATTAACCATTTAACACTCATATCAGCCAAAAATGGCTTCTGCAGTGGTCTTGAGAAATGTCCATTTGCAGATCAAGAGAAGACTATTTTTTAAAGTTTACCACTGGAATGACTGGCTCGATAACCGAGCTAGTCATTCAAGTGGTAAGTTTTCAAAAATAGTCTTCTGTTGATCTGCAAATGGACATTTTCTATCAGAAAATCGGAAAAATTGTGAACAAATTTGAGTGTTAAATGGTTAATTGAGTAACTGAATGCTTAGCAAAAGTGTGTCACATATCTCATTTGTATCACATCAATCAATAAAAGCTCCATATCTGGCGCCTAACTGCGGAATATCAACTACCTACACACCACGTGACACTCGTGGCTCTCAGGTAACGAGGTCAACTCATCAATCAAAGTTCCTGTGTTTGACTCCTACCCCTGCCTGCAGATTAGCCCCAAAAGGTTGAAACTGGTCATGGAGTGGATGAGCAGCTTCATGGAGTGGATGAGCAGCCTCATGAGTGGATTAGCAGCCTCATGGAGTGGATTAGCAGCCTCATGGAGTGGATGAGCAGCTTCATGAGTGGATTAGCAGCCTCATGGAGTGGATGAGCAGCCTCATGGAGTGGATGAGCAGCCTCATGGAGTGGATGAGCAGCCTCATGGAGTGGATGAGTAGCCTCATGGAGTGGATGAGCAGCCTCATAGGGTGGATGAGCAGCTTCATGAGTGGATGAGCAGCCTCATGGAGTGGATGAGCAGCCTCATGGAGTGGATGAGCAGCCTCATGGAGTAGATGAGCAGCCTCATGGAGTGGATGAGCAGCCTCATGGAGTGGATGAGCAGCTTCGTGAGTGGATGAGCAGCCTCATGGAGTGGATGAGCAGCCTCATGGAGTGGATGAGCAGCCTCATGGAGTAGATGAGCAGCCTCATGGAGTAGATGAGCAGCCTCATGGAGTGGATGAGCAGCCTCATGGAGTAGATGAGCAGCCTCATGGAGTGGATGAGCAGCCTCCTGGAGTGGATGAGCAGCCTCATGGAGTAGATGAGCAGCCTCATGGAGTAGATGAGCAGCCTCATGGAGTGGATGAGCAGCCTCATGGAGTAGATGAGCAGCCTCATAGAGTGGATGAGCAGCCTCATGGAGTAGATGAGCAGCCTCATGGAGTGGATGAGCAGCCTCATGGAGTAGATGAGCAGCCTCATGGAGTGGATGAGCAGCCTCATGGAGTGGATGAGCAGCCTCATGGAGTAGATGAGCAGCCTCATGGAGTGGATGAGCAGCCTCGTGGAGTGGATGAGCAGCCTCATGGAGTGGAGATAATGGAGGAAGCCAGTTTCAGCTATGCCCCGCCCATATCTAGCTAAGCTCCACCCACTCTTTCTCATGTTGGGATCGATCGATCCCTGAACTCCCTCACTATCAATTTCCAGAAACCTATACAGGTAAGATTTTGAATATTTGAAAACTAATTTGACCGGGTGCTGTTGCTGCGTATGGAAGCAACAGCGCCCAGTCAAATTTGTTTTCAAATATTCAGCTGAATGTTTATTAATAGTCCGGGAGCCAATTTTCAAAAGGGGTCTAGAAGAATGGTTTCGTAGCACACCCAGTATTCAGAAGGTTTGTCTCTATATTATGCTAGACCGATGTCTTGGGTATATTCTGAGCCGTGTTGTACAAGAAAATTGTGGTATCACTAACCCGTGAGAAGCCCATTTACAATAGGTGTTGAATGTAGCTCTCAAACAATTTTCACAATGGTAAATATTTCACAAACTTAAGCGCATGTTATATCAATACAATCTTAAGCAAAATGGAAAGGAGTGATCGTATATCACAGATTTATACATAATCAACCTCGTTTAAGACACCCGTATGTTGCTTTGTACATATTGGGGCACTTAGGTCTTCTTGTGACTAGCAATACCTTAGCTACAACAATGCCCATGTTTTCTACATTTTTCATAATTAAATTTTTAACTGACATGCAGTGCATGTCTACACAAGCTGGCAGGACATATTTATCACGTGAGCAAATGAGAGAATGTTACTCATCCGTGTCAGAGTCATCTTCGACAATTGTATGCTGAACATTGTCACACATTTCACCTCCCATACAAAGGCATGCTTCAGTGCAGAGTAGATTGTTAGCCTTGCATTGACAGAGATCTGTTCTTTTGCAGGCAGACTTTTGACATCTACATGATGTGAGTTCAATTAATCCAAATGGAGCAGGATCCTTTGACATTAGAACAGGCTTGAGTAGACCATCCACTATACTCCAGCCATGTCCATTTGGAGATGGAAGATTCTGAACAGCTTGCAATGAACGTCTCCAAACAAGAGCTTGAAAATTGGCCCTTTCGGTGTGATGCTTTAGACTATTCGATGTAGGTGGAAGATTTTCATTTCTTTGTCTCTTTTGACAAAAGAGCCAATAACGGGTTTCATCAGCTGTCTTTCCCACATCTCTGGTGGTATACAACTCACAGACAAATTTCTCACATAGAATTGCAGTATTCGGTGATAAGTCAACATGTTCGCCGAGTTGGGCTAAGCTAAGCTGATGACATTCAGATGACTTTAAGAGATTGAATGCTTTTCTCTTAGCGACTCCAAATAATGCACTAGTGCTATCACAACCTGTAAGAGAATGAAACCCAGGCAAAGACAGACAGATAGCTGGGCCCAGTACTTGAGCAACTGTATGTATTGGTATGTATCGCAATTTGTCCTTTGTGCCCGTACGGAACCATAGCTCAGAACAGTGAAGCGAACGATACATATATATACTAAGTACTGCCACGTCTGTATCAGGAGACTGTATAACAACACGCATGTGGTCTTTTGAAGCGTGTAGCGCGTGCAACATCATACGCGTATCTGCTTCCTCGTGATCTGATCGAAGTTCTTCCAAATACGACAAATTGTTCGCTGAAATGACAACAACATCCATTCCATCGTTAAAGCCACCAGCAAGAATGACGCAATTGTCGGCAGATAGCATATTTGGACCAGTATCACGCCACCGCTTGCTGAGAAATGCAACCAGGTTACTTTTGTTGCTTGGATTGCTGATGTACTTGGCTCATTGCTTTGGAACGGGAGTATTTTCTCCAGCAATCTTTACTTCCAATGCTGTTGATGACCCACGTTTTAGCCGCTCTTCCGCTTTGAGAGATTCCAGTCTATCATATCTGTCAAAAACTATATCTACTCTGTTGCAGTCTTCTTGATTCAGTGGAACTGTAAAGATGTGCCAGTATTTATCAGCCAATTCTCCAAATGTAGACGTACCTCCAGTTTTAACCATTTGCACAATTGCCATGCCATCTACTACATAAGCTGTTGCGCCTGCCTTGTCAACAGGTGGAAGCCGTCCATCAACATTTACTTCCTTTTCTAGTTCACTTAACAAAACACTTCACATTCTTTCTTAGAGTCCCATCCGTATGTGACAATGATAGTGGAACAGCAGACAGTTCATACATCATCACTAGTTTTAAATCAACATCTCTGGACCTTGCGGCAATAATTAATCGACCAAATAGTTCGCGGTCAGATCTCACATTGTGAATTTTTTCATCATTTGTTTTGAGTTTTTTCTTCTGTGCTAGGCTGGCAAATGTTTTAAGTTTTAAGTGTGGCAACGTGTCCCAAAAGCTTCTCGTATTAGTGTCCAGCCGCTCCTGAACAAAATTTTCCATAATCTTACCAATGTCACAGGCGGAAACAAGTCTCTTGGCGATTTCACTAGGCAATACCACGCCAGTTGCAATGTTTACAAGCGGAAGACACTCGCTGTCGTCATTTTCCGCAATATTAAAGGGATTGGTCATTATATCTGATGAGAACATCAAAAGTATCTTCTGCACATCGGTTTCATCCCTGTTCATTCGATTAGTCCCCATTTCCTTATGTACTCCAAACATGTGACTATCTTGTAACCCACACATTTGCTTTGTGACCGTTGTTATGGCTGCCCTCTCGTGGCTAGTTAAAAGCCACCTCTCCAGAGCTCCTGGCTTTTGTGTTATTCCAATAATACCACCTCGCTTTTTGGAATCCAAATTAATCGATTGCTCTAAGGCCATATCTGTCCACACTTGATTGAATGGATGGTCTGAGCGACTTACGGAATGATTTCCATTCAAGAATTGTTCATGTACATGGGGATGTGTACTTGGAAGCATCTTCATGTCCGCAAGATATATTGGCAGCCATCTTGCATAATTGGTTCTGTCCATGCTGTAGAAATATGGCGCCATAGCAGCAGTAGCAGATAGGTGTGCCTGCCAATCTCCAGTTCTCTCAGCTCTTATGAATCCAAGCAGCAGCTCTACCATATGAATATATGAGTTCCAAAATGCGAACAGGTGTGATTTCGAGCTTGACTCAACTTTAAAGGATTTGAACAGCTGTTGCAATTTATTCACGTACATACACACCTCTTTGAAATTTTCTTGCAGTGCGTCTAAGTCGTCAATGCTGCTTCGGCACATCTTAATTTTCTCATCCAGACTCTCCAATTCTGTTGGAGTAATGTGGTCTTCATGTTGTCCATTTTGTTGAACCCATTTGGAAAAAGACTGCCATTGTAATCGCAGCAGCGCTTCCATAACCAATTTGTGAGCCCTCACTCCTCGATTATATGACTTCCCTTTAAGTAGAGCAGCAGCCGTGCTGCTACCATATGTGTTGGCCTCTATGAGGAGATCTTCTAAGCCAGAGTCATCAAACATCTTTCCAATAACAGCTAAGGAGTTTAGCGCAATGTGGAATCCCCCCAGTCTGATCACAGTGTCACTAAACTCTTCTTTATATCGCCACTGTATCTCCTTTGCCTTGACATATATGGCCAAGTCGAATGTAATGACCGAGTCATTCTGTCCTAGTGTTGTCCTCATTCTTTGAACTTGTTTCATGACCGTATACACCGTATTGAATTCAGTTGGTGATCCGGAAATCATTGGACAGTAACCGATTTGTGTAAAAGGTGCGTTAGCACATGATACAAGTGCATTAAATCCACTCCAACTAGGGACTGTTTGTGTTTCTGTGGTCATCATGGGTACAAGATCATGCAAAATGTATGTTGGATATATGTTAGGTCGATATCCGTCTAAATATCATATATGGTGAATCTAATACGATATTACTTTGAGTTATGACATGATCATGCTTATATCGTTGTGCACTGTGGATACAGCCAAAGCCTAGACCCCCTATGCAAAGAAATCAGGATAACTAATTAGTGCTACCACAATTTGTTTGTACAACAGGGCTTAAAATGTGTGGGACATGTCCCCCAAGCCACAGCAAGTGTCAGACCTTCCGAATACTGGGTGTGCTACGTCACGATTCTGACCTAGCTTTAGCTCCTGGACTATAAACAGTTAATTTAGCTATAAGAAGTAAGCTTACTTATGACCTGTGCTGTAATGGTCCATTCTAATTTTAGCTATGCCCCGCCCATCTCTAGCTAATCTCCACCCACACCACACTCGTTTTGGGATCGATCGATTCCTGAACTTCTTGGCTATCAATTTACAGGAAAGCTATTGTGCTGGCTATGGCAACAACAGTGCCCAGTCAAATTATTTTCAAAATATTCAACAGACACAATTCGTAAAATGTGTTGAACTATTAAGCCTTTAGGCAGACTAAATCGAGTCATTCATGCTGTAATTGATTATGACGTCATCCTACACATCACATAGTTGATTATGACATCATATGATGGATGGATAAACTGGAAAGGTCCATTACATTGATTTCTGTATAATCTGGTAATCATCCAAATTGGTCAAGAAGATCAAAATGTCTGGTCAGTGAATCTCCGTTTGTAGGTTTTTAGATTTGCCACTGGAATGACTGGCTCATTTAATAGCGTATCATTCCAGTGGTAACATTCCACAAGTGGTATTCATTAGGCCTCAAGAAGACCATTTTGGCGGTTTTCAGCATTAAGTTAAATATATACCATGTTTCCTCTCTGACTGCACTGTGTAGGTCACTCGAGCAAGCTGCCATAATCTGTAAAGAGAACAAAGACCTTGATCAGTCTGCTTATTTATTTGAAGAGGCAGCCCTCCTGTTCCAGGAACATGGCACTCCAGATACAGCAGCGCTTACGCTGGAAAAAGCAGCAAGGTAGGTAACAGTTATTTTATATAGAGAGTATCGTAAAAGTCCATACACAATTTATTACACAAGTTAATAAATTTGATTTTGAAATTCAAAACTTGTGATTTGGCGTGTGAGGGACTGAGGATGGATTTATTAGCTCCATAGGGAAAACACAACAGAGCGCTCTGCTAGATTAGTGAGGCAGAAACCTGCCTCTCCTATGGAATGATAAGTTTTGTTAGAGCATTCTGCTATTTACCGAAACATGTTTGGAGGTGACTCGCGAAAAGCAAAACATGTTTTCAATCTGTGACGTAATTCCACATGAAACAACATCATATGTCACAGAGGCATATATTACGTCATAAGTGTGTCACGCAAGGGATGTTGGGATACTGTTTTCTTAGCAAACATCGTTCCATATAGAATAGTTTTGTACCATAGTGCTCTTAACTGAGCGGACCTATTGAAACTATTTTTTGCACCTACAGAACGTAAGGTTGACACAAACTCTTAGTCATTCATCAACTTTTGCTTTAAAATGCTACTCGTCATTAACTGCTTGAGGAATTTTAACCAAAGTTGGCTGGGCAGATCCTATGGTGGTAGGCTTTTACAAAAATTTGATTGCTAAGCTTTTCCAGTGGTCATCTTCAATTCTCTAAATATTTCCCAAAAACCACTCAAGACTACGAATCAACCATTGGGCTGATTTTAGTCACATATAACAGGAAGATCCATAGGGTTTTATAAACTAACTTTTATAAATAATTATGGTTGTTTAGTTCCATAGACCTGTTAGCTTATGCTTACCTTAGGAATGAAAGGTTGATGTCAGGTTGCGGCTTGCACTTATTTCATGAAAGAAAGGTTGATGGTGGGTTGAAACTATTACTTATTTACTCCCAAATTGACACATGTTATTTTCTAAATGAAGTTTGATGACAGGTTTGCTTGTATATATTTGAGACATGAAAGGTTGATCTCAGTTTGGCTGCTCACCTCTTGTTCTCATTGTTTTCATTCTCAGAGTGATGGAGCAGTTAAAACCTGACAAAGCTATTGAGCTGTACACAAAAGCGGCCGAGGTATCCGAGGTAAGATTTAATCCTAAGGCACACAGCAATCTGTGAACCCTATTTGTAGTGGGATGACTTTTGTCACAGTCTGGCAGATCAATATAATACACACTCTATAAAATTAAACCTTTCGTACAAATTTGAAAGTACTGGAATTTTGCCATCAGTTCAAATTAAATGTTCTGAGATGTCATCTCCTGCAGTATTAAGAGATAATCAGAATCCTTATGTTATGTGATACATTTTGCTTATATTGGGAAAAACATGTCTTCAAGTACTTTTCAAGTTCGTATTGCCACTTTCAAGTACTTTTCTAGTTTGTACTACCACTTTCAAGTACTTTTCACGGCAAATTTCAATTTAAAGCACTTTCAAGTGCATTTTAATGTTTTATCATTGTGTGTGTGTGCTGATAATGGCTGAGTGCTCCGGTGCAGATGTACTGTGAATTGTGTGTGTTTTGATAATGGCTGAGAGTGCTCCGGTGCAGATGTACTGTGAATTGTGTGTGTGTTGATAATGGCTGAGAGTGCTCCGGTGCAGATGTACTGTGAATTGTGTGTGTGTTGATAATGGCCGAGATTGCTCCAGTGCGGATGTACTGTGAATTGTGTGTGTGTTGATAATGGCTGAGTGCTCTGGTGCAGATGTACTGTGAATTGAGTGTAATGATAATGGCTGAGAGTGCTCCGGTGCAGATGTACTGTGAATTGAGTGTGTGTTGATAATGGCTGAGTGCTCCGGTGCAGATGTACTGGGAATTGTGTGTGTGTGTTGATAATGGCCGAGATTGCTCCGGTGCAGATGTACTGTGAATTGTGTGTGTGTGTTGATAATGGCTAAGAGTGCTCCAGTGCAGATGTACTGTGAATTGTGTGTGTGTTGATAAAGGCTGAGATTGTTCCAGTTCAGATGTACTGTGAATTGAGTGTGTGTTGATAATGGCTGAGTGCTCCGGTGCAGATGTACTGTGAATTGTGTGTGTGTTGATAATGGCTGAGAGTGCTCCGGTGCAGATGTACTGTGAATTGTGTGTGTGTTGATAATGGCCGAGATTGCTCCAGTGCAGATGTACTGTGAATTGTGTGTGTGTTGATAATGGCTGAGTGCTCTGGTGCAGATGTACTGTGAATTGAGTGTAATGATAATGGCTGAGAGTGCTCCGGTGCAGATGTACTGTGAATTGTGTGTGTGTGTTGATAATGGCCGAGATTGCTCCGGTGCAGATGTACTGTGAATTGTGTGTGTGTGTGTGTGTGTGTTGATAATGGCTAAGAGTGCTCCAGTGCAGATGTACTGTGAATTGTGTGTGTGTTGATAATGGCCGAGATTGCTCCAGTTCAGATGTACTGTGAATTGAGTGTGTGTTGATAATGGCTGAGTGCTCTGGTGCAGATGTACTGTGAATTGTGTGTGTGTTGATAATGGCTGAGAGTGCTCCAGTGCAGATGTACTGTGAATTGTGTCTGTGTTGATAATGGCTGAGATTGCTCCAGTTCAGATGTACTGTGAATTGTGTGTGTTGATAATGGCTGAAAGTGCTCCGGTGCAGATGTACTGTGAATTGTGTCTGTGTTGATAATGGATGAGAGTGCTCCGGTGCAGATGTACTGTGAATTGTGTGTGTCTGTTGATAATGGCTGAGATTGCTCCGGTGCAGACATACTGTGAATTGTGTGTGTGTTGATAATGGCTGAGAGTGCTCCGGTGCAGATGTACTGTGAATTGTGTGTGTTGATAATGGCCGAGATTGCTTCAGTGCAGATGTACTGTGAATTGTGTGTGTTAATAATGGCTGAGTGCTCTGGTGCAGATGTACTGTTAATTGAGTGTAATAATAATGGCTGAGAGTGCTCCGGTGCAGATGTACTGTGAATTGTGTGTGTGTTGATAATGGCCGAGATTGCTCCAGTTCAGATGTACTGTGAATTGAGTGTGTGTTGATAATGGCCGAGATTGCTCCAGTTCAGATGTACTGTGAATTGTGTGTGTGTTGATAATGGCTGAGAGTGCTCCGGTGCAGATGTACTGTGAATTGTGTCTGTGTTGATAATGGCTGAGATTACTCCGGTGCAGATGTACTGTGAATTGTGTGTGTGTTGATAATGGCCGAGATTGCTCCAGTTCAGATGTACTGTGAATTGTGTGTGTGTTGATAATGGCTGAGAGTGCTCCGGTGCAGATGTACTGTGAATTGTGTGTGTGTTGATAATGGCTGAGAGTGCTCCAGTGCAGATTTACTGTGAATTGAGTGTGATGATAATGGCTGAGAGTGCTCCGATGCAGATGTACATGTGCTGTGAATTATGTCTGTGTTGATAATGGATGAGAGTGCTCCGGTGCAGATGTACTGTGAATTGTGTGTGTGTGTGTGTGTGTTGATAATGGCTGAGATTGCGCCGGTGCAGACGTACTGTGAATTCTGTGTGTGTTGATAATGGCTGAGAGTGCTCCAGTTCAGATGTACTGTGAATTGTGTGTGTGTTGGTAATGGCTGAGAGTGCTCTGGTGCAGATGTACTGTGAATTGAGTGTGATGATAATGGCTGAGAGTGCTCCGGTGCAGATGTACTGTGAATTGTGTCTGTGTTGATAATGGCTGAGAGTGCTCCGGTGCAAATGTACTGTGAATTGTGTGTGTGTGTTGATAATGGCCGAGATTGCTCCAGTTCAGATGTACTGTGAATTGTGTGTGTGTTGATAATGGCTGAGATTGCTCCAGTTCAGATGTACTGTGAATTGTGTGTGTGTTGATAATGGCTGAGAGTGCTCCGGTGCAGATGTACTGTGAATTGTGTGTGTTGATAATGGCCGAGATTGCTCCAGTTCAGATGTACTGTGAATTGTGTGTGTGTTGGTAATGGCTGAGAGTGCTCTGGTGCAGATGTACTGTGAATTGTGTGTGTGTTGATAATGGCTGAGAGTGCTCCAGTGCAGATGTACCGTGAATTGTGTCTGTGTTGATAATGGCCGAGATTGCTCCAGTTCAGATGTACTGTGAATTGAGTGTGTGTTGATAATGGCCGAGATTGCTCCAGTTCAGATGTACTGTGAATTGTGTGTGTGTTGATAATGGCTGAGAGTGCTCCGGTGCAGATGTACTGTGAATTGTGTCTGTGTTGATAATGGCTGAGATTACTCCGGTGCAGATGTACTGTGAATTGTGTGTGTGTTGATAATGGCCGAGATTGCTCCAGTTCAGATGTACTGTGAATTGTGTGTGTTGATAATGGCTGAGAGTGCTCCGGTGCAGATGTACTGTGAATTGTGTGTGTTGATAATGGCTGAGAGTGCTCCAGTGCAGATGTACTGTGAATTGAGTGTGATGATAATGGCTGAGAGTGCTCCGATGCAGATGTACATGTGCTGTGAATTGTGTCTGTGTTGATAATGGATGAGAGTGCTCCGGTGCAGATGTACTGTGAATTGTGTGTGTGTGTTGATAATGGCTGAGATTGCGCCGGTGCAGACGTACTGTGAATTCTGTGTGTGTTGATAATGGCTGAGAGTGCTCCGGTGCAGATGTACTGTGAATTGTGTGTGTGTTGATAATGGCCGAGATTGCTCCAGTTCAGATGTACTGTGAATTGTGTGTGTTGATAATGGCTGAAAGTGCTCCGGTGCAGATGTACTGTGAATTGTGTCTGTGTTGATAATGGATGAGAGTGCTCCGGTGCAGATGTACTGTGAATTGTGTGTGTCTGTTGATAATGGCTGAGATTGCTCCGGTGCAGACATACTGTGAATTGTGTGTGTGTTGATAATGGCTGACAGTGCTCCGGTGCAGATGTACTGTGAATTGTGTGTGTTGATAATGGCCGAGATTGCTTCAGTGCAGATGTACTGTGAATTGTGTGTGTTGATAATGGCTGAGTGCTCTGGTGCAGATGTACTGTTAATTGAGTGTAATAATAATGGCTGAGAGTGCTCCGGTTCAGATGTACTGTGAATTGTGTGTGTGTTGATAATGGCTGAGAGTGCTCCAGTGCAGATGTACTGTGAATTGTGTGTGTGTTGATAATGGCCGAGATTGCTCCAGTTCAGATGTACTGTGAATTTAGTGTGTGTTGATAATGGCCGAGATTGCTCCAGTTCAGATGTACTGTGAATTGTGTGTGTGTCGATAATGGCTGAGAGTGCTCCGGTGCAGATGTACTGTGAATTGTGTCTGTGTTGATAATGGCTGAGATTACTCCGGTGCAGATGTACTGTGAATTGTGTGTGTGTTGATAATGGCCGAGATTGCTCCAGTTCAGATGTACTGTGAATTGTGTGTGTGTTGATAATGGCTGAGAGTGCTCCGGTGCAGATGTACTGTGAATTGTGTGTGTTGATAATGGCTGAGAGTGCTCCAGTGCAGATGTACTGTGAATTGAGTGTGATGATAATGGCTGAGAGTGCTCCGATGCAGATGTACATGTGCTGTGAATTGTGTCTGTGTTGATAATGGATGAGAGTGCTCCGGTGCAGATGTACTGTGAATTGTGTGTGTGTTGATAATGGCTGAGTGCTCTGGTGCAGATGTACTGTGAATTGAGTGTAATGATAATGGCTGAGAGTGCTCCGGTGCAGATGTACTGTGAATTGAGTGTGTGTTGATAATGGCTGAGTGCTCCGGTGCAGATGTACTGGGAATTGTGTGTGTGTGTTGATAATGGCCGAGATTGCTCCGGTGCAGATGTACTGTGAATTGTGTGTGTGTGTTGATAATGGCTAAGAGTGCTCCAGTGCAGATGTACTGTGAATTGTGTGTGTGTTGATAAAGGCTGAGAGTGCTCCGGTGCAGATGTACTGTGAATTGTGTGTGTGTGTTGATAATGGCCGAGATTGCTCCGGTGCAGATGTACTGTGAATTGTGTGTGTGTGTGTGTGTGTTGATAATGGCTAAGAGTGCTCCAGTGCAGATGTACTGTGAATTGTGTGTGTGTTGATAATGGCCGAGATTGCTCCAGTTCAGATGTACTGTGAATTGAGTGTGTGTTGATAATGGCTGAGTGCTCTGGTGCAGATGTACTGTGAATTGTGTGTGTGTTGATAATGGCTGAGAGTGCTCCAGTGCAGATGTACTGTGAATTGTGTCTGTGTTGATAATGGCTGAGATTGCTCCAGTTCAGATGTACTGTGAATTGTGTGTGTTGATAATGGCTGAAAGTGCTCCGGTGCAGATGTACTGTGAATTGTGTCTGTGTTGATAATGGATGAGAGTGCTCCGGTGCAGATGTACTGTGAATTGTGTGTGTCTGTTGATAATGGCTGAGATTGCTCCGGTGCAGACATACTGTGAATTGTGTGTGTGTTGATAATGGCTGAGAGTGCTCCGGTGCAGATGTACTGTGAATTGTGTGTGTTGATAATGGCCGAGATTGCTTCAGTGCAGATGTACTGTGAATTGTGTGTGTTAATAATGGCTGAGTGCTCTGGTGCAGATGTACTGTTAATTGAGTGTAATAATAATGGCTGAGAGTGCTCCGGTGCAGATGTACTGTGAATTGTGTGTGTGTTGATAATGGCCGAGATTGCTCCAGTTCAGATGTACTGTGAATTGAGTGTGTGTTGATAATGGCCGAGATTGCTCCAGTTCAGATGTACTGTGAATTGTGTGTGTGTTGATAATGGATGAGAGTGCTCCGGTGCAGATGTACTGTGAATTGTGTCTGTGTTGATAATGGCTGAGATTACTCCGGTGCAGATGTACTGTGAATTGTGTGTGTGTTGATAATGGCCGAGATTGCTCCAGTTCAGATGTACTGTGAATTGTGTGTGTGTTGATAATGGCTGAGAGTGCTCCGGTGCAGATGTACTGTGAATTGTGTGTGTGTTGATAATGGCTGAGAGTGCTCCAGTGCAGATTTACTGTGAATTGAGTGTGATGATAATGGCTGAGAGTGCTCCGATGCAGATGTACATGTGCTGTGAATTATGTCTGTGTTGATAATGGATGAGAGTGCTCCGGTGCAGATGTACTGTGAATTGTGTGTGTGTGTGTGTGTGTTGATAATGGCTGAGATTGCGCCGGTGCAGACGTACTGTGAATTCTGTGTGTGTTGATAATGGCTGAGAGTGCTCCAGTTCAGATGTACTGTGAATTGTGTGTGTGTTGGTAATGGCTGAGAGTGCTCTGGTGCAGATGTACTGTGAATTGAGTGTGATGATAATGGCTGAGAGTGCTCCGGTGCAGATGTACTGTGAATTGTGTCTGTGTTGATAATGGCTGAGAGTGCTCCGGTGCAAATGTACTGTGAATTGTGTGTGTGTGTGTTGATAATGGCCGAGATTGCTCCAGTTCAGATGTACTGTGAATTGTGTGTGTGTTGATAATGGCTGAGATTGCTCCAGTTCAGATGTACTGTGAATTGTGTGTGTGTTGATAATGGCTGAGAGTGCTCCGGTGCAGATGTACTGTGAATTGTGTGTGTTGATAATGGCCGAGATTGCTCCAGTTCAGATGTACTGTGAATTGTGTGTGTGTTGGTAATGGCTGAGAGTGCTCTGGTGCAGATGTACTGTGAATTGTGTGTGTGTTGATAATGGCTGAGAGTGCTCCAGTGCAGATGTACCGTGAATTGTGTCTGTGTTGATAATGGCCGAGATTGCTCCAGTTCAGATGTACTGTGAATTGAGTGTGTGTTGATAATGGCCGAGATTGCTCCAGTTCAGATGTACTGTGAATTGTGTGTGTGTTGATAATGGCTGAGAGTGCTCCGGTGCAGATGTACTGTGAATTGTGTCTGTGTTGATAATGGCTGAGATTACTCCGGTGCAGATGTACTGTGAATTGTGTGTGTGTTGATAATGGCCGAGATTGCTCCAGTTCAGATGTACTGTGAATTGTGTGTGTTGATAATGGCTGAGAGTGCTCCGGTGCAGATGTACTGTGAATTGTGTGTGTTGATAATGGCTGAGAGTGCTCCAGTGCAGATGTACTGTGAATTGAGTGTGATGATAATGGCTGAGAGTGCTCCGATGCAGATGTACATGTGCTGTGAATTGTGTCTGTGTTGATAATGGATGAGAGTGCTCCGGTGCAGATGTACTGTGAATTGTGTGTGTGTGTTGATAATGGCTGAGATTGCGCCGGTGCAGACGTACTGTGAATTCTGTGTGTGTTGATAATGGCTGAGAGTGCTCCGGTGCAGATGTACTGTGAATTGTGTGTGTGTTGATAATGGCCGAGATTGCTCCAGTTCAGATGTACTGTGAATTGTGTGTGTTGATAATGGCTGAAAGTGCTCCGGTGCAGATGTACTGTGAATTGTGTCTGTGTTGATAATGGATGAGAGTGCTCCGGTGCAGATGTACTGTGAATTGTGTGTGTCTGTTGATAATGGCTGAGATTGCTCCGGTGCAGACATACTGTGAATTGTGTGTGTGTTGATAATGGCTGACAGTGCTCCGGTGCAGATGTACTGTGAATTGTGTGTGTTGATAATGGCCGAGATTGCTTCAGTGCAGATGTACTGTGAATTGTGTGTGTTGATAATGGCTGAGTGCTCTGGTGCAGATGTACTGTTAATTGAGTGTAATAATAATGGCTGAGAGTGCTCCGGTGCAGATGTACTGTGAATTGTGTGTGTGTTGATAATGGCTGAGAGTGCTCCAGTGCAGATGTACTGTGAATTGTGTGTGTGTTGATAATGGCCGAGATTGCTCCAGTTCAGATGTACTGTGAATTTAGTGTGTGTTGATAATGGCCGAGATTGCTCCAGTTCAGATGTACTGTGAATTGTGTGTGTGTCGATAATGGCTGAGAGTGCTCCGGTGCAGATGTACTGTGAATTGTGTCTGTGTTGATAATGGCTGAGATTACTCCGGTGCAGATGTACTGTGAATTGTGTGTGTGTTGATAATGGCCGAGATTGCTCCAGTTCAGATGTACTGTGAATTGTGTGTGTGTTGATAATGGCTGAGAGTGCTCCGGTGCAGATGTACTGTGAATTGTGTGTGTTGATAATGGCTGAGAGTGCTCCAGTGCAGATGTACTGTGAATTGAGTGTGATGATAATGGCTGAGAGTGCTCCGATGCAGATGTACATGTGCTGTGAATTGTGTCTGTGTTGATAATGGATGAGAGTGCTCCGGTGCAGATGTACTGTGAATTGTGTGTGTGTGTGTGTGTTGATAATGGCTGAGTGCTCCGGTGCAGATGTACTGTGAATTGTGTGTGTGTTGATAATGGCTGAGAGTGCTCCGGTGCAGATGTACTGTGAATTGTGTGTGTGTTGATAATGGCCGAGATTGCTCCAGTGCAGATGTACTGTGAATTGTGTGTGTGTTGATAATGGCTGAGTGCTCTGGTGCAGATGTACTGTGAATTGAGTGTAATGATAATGGCTGAGAGTGCTCCGGTGCAGATGTACTGTGAATTGTGTGTGTGTGTTGATAATGGCCGAGATTGCTCCGGTGCAGATGTACTGTGAATTGTGTGTGTGTGTGTGTGTGTTGATAATGGCTAAGAGTGCTCCAGTGCAGATGTACTGTGAATTGTGTGTGTGTTGATAATGGCCGAGATTGCTCCAGTTCAGATGTACTGTGAATTGAGTGTGTGTTGATAATGGCTGAGTGCTCTGGTGCAGATGTACTGTGAATTGTGTGTGTGTTGGTAATGGCTGAGAGTGCTCTGGTGCAGATGTACTGTGAATTGAGTGTGATGATAATGGCTGAGAGTGCTCCGGTGCAGATGTACTGTGAATTGTGTCTGTGTTGATAATGGCTGAGAGTGCTCCGGTGCAAATGTACTGTGAATTGTGTGTGTGTGTGTTGATAATGGCCGAGATTGCTCCAGTTCAGATGTACTGTGAATTGTGTGTGTCTGTTGATAATGGCTGAGATTGCTCCGGTGCAGACATACTGTGAATTGTGTGTGTGTTGATAATGGCTGAGAGTGCTCCGGTGCAGATGTACTGTGAATTGTGTGTGTTGATAATGGCCGAGATTGCTTCAGTGCAGATGTACTGTGAATTGTGTGTGTTAATAATGGCTGAGTGCTCTGGTGCAGATGTACTGTTAATTGAGTGTAATAATAATGGCTGAGAGTGCTCCGGTGCAGATGTACTGTGAATTGTGTGTGTGTTGATAATGGCTGAGAGTGCTCCAGTGCAGATGTACTGTGAATTGTGTGTGTGTTGATAATGGCCGAGATTGCTCCAGTTCAGATGTACTGTGAATTGAGTGTGTGTTGATAATGGCCGAGATTGCTCCAGTTCAGATGTACTGTGAATTGTGTGTGTGTTGATAATGGCTGAGAGTGCTCCGGTGCAGATGTACTGTGAATTGTGTCTGTGTTGATAATGGCTGAGATTACTCCGGTGCAGATGTACTGTGAATTGTGTGTGTGTTGATAATGGCCGAGATTGCTCCAGTTCAGATGTACTGTGAATTGTGTGTGTGTTGATAATGGCTGAGAGTGCTCCGGTGCAGATGTACTGTGAATTGTGTGTGTTGATAATGGCTGAGAGTGCTCCAGTGCAGATTTACTGTGAATTGAGTGTGATGATAATGGCTGAGAGTGCTCCGATGCAGATGTACATGTGCTGTGAATTGTGTCTGTGTTGATAATGGATGAGAGTGCTCCGGTGCAGATGTACTGTGAATTGTGTGTGTGTGTTGATAATGGCTGAGATTGCGCCGGTGCAGACGTACTGTGAATTCTGTGTGTGTTGATAATGGCTGAGAGTGCTCCGGTGCAGATGTACTGTGAATTGTGTGTGTATTGATAATGGCCGAGATTGCTCCAGTTCAGATGTACTGTGAATTGTGTGTGTGTTGGTAATGGCTGAGAGTGCTCTGGTGCAGATGTACTGTGAATTGAGTGTGATGATAATGGCTGAGAGTGCTCCGGTGCAGATGTACTGTGAATTGTGTCTGTGTTGATAATGGCTGAGAGTGCTCCGGTGCAAATGTACTGTGAATTGTGTGTGTGTGTGTTGATAATGGCCGAGATTGCTCCAGTTCAGATGTACTGTGAATTGTGTGTGTGTTGATAATGGCTGAGATTGCTCCAGTTCAGATGTACTGTGAATTGTGTGTATGTTGATAATGGCTGAGAGTGCTCCGATGCAGATGTACTGTGAATTATGTGTGTTGATAATGGCCGAGATTGCTCCAGTGCAGGTGTACTGTGAATTGTGTATGTTGATAATGGCTGAGAGTGCTCCGGTGCAGATGTACTCTGAATTGTGTGTGTGTGTGTGTGTGTTAATAATGGCTGAGATTGCTCCAGTTCAGATGTACTGTGAATTGTGTGTGTGTTGATAATGGCTGAGAGTGCTCCGGTGCAGATGTACTGTGAATTGTGTGTGTTGATAATGGCCGAGATTGCTCCAGTTCAGATGTACTGTGAATTGTGTGTGTGTTGGTAATGGCTGAGAGTGCTCTGGTGCAGATGTACTGTGAATTGTGTGTGTGTTGATAATGGCTGAGAGTGCTCCAGTGCAGATGTACCGTGAATTGTGTCTGTGTTGATAATGGCCGAGATTGCTCCAGTTCAGATGTACTGTGAATTGAGTGTGTGTTGATAATGGCCGAGATTGCTCCAGTTCAGATGTACTGTGAATTGTGTGTGTGTTGATAATGGCTGAGAGTGCTCCGGTGCAGATGTACTGTGAATTGTGTCTGTTTTGATAATGGCTGAGATTACTCCGGTGCAGATGTACTGTGAATTGTGTGTGTGTTGATAATGGCCGAGATTGCTCCAGTTCAGATGTACTGTGAATTGTGTGTGTTGATAATGGCTGAGAGTGCTCCGGTGCAGATGTACTGTGAATTGTGTGTGTTGATAATGGCTGAGAGTGCTCCAGTGCAGATGTACTGTGAATTGAGTGTGATGATAATGGCTGAGAGTGCTCCGATGCAGATGTACATGTGCTGTGAATTGTGTCTGTGTTGATAATGGATGAGAGTGCTCCGGTGCAGATGTACTGTGAATTGTGTGTGTGTGTGTGTGTTGATAATGGCTGAGATTGCGCCGGTGCAGACGTACTGTGAATTCTGTGTGTGTTGATAATGGCTGAGAGTGCTCCGGTGCAGATGTACTGTGAATTGTGTGTGTATTGATAATGGCCGAGATTGCTCCAGTTCAGATGTACTGTGAATTGTGTGTGTGTTGGTAATGGCTGAGAGTGCTCTGGTGCAGATGTACTGTGAATTGAGTGTGATGATAATGGCTGAGAGTGCTCCGGTGCAGATGTACTGTGAATTGTGTCTGTGTTGATAATGGCTGAGAGTGCTCCGGTGCAAATGTACTGTGAATTGTGTGTGTGTGTGTGTTGATAATGGCCGAGATTGCTCCAGTTCAGATGTACTGTGAATTGTGTGTGTGTTGATAATGGCTGAGATTGCTCCAGTTCAGATGTACTGTGAATTGTGTGTGTGTTGATAATGGCTGGAGTGCTCCGGTGCAGATGTACTGTGAATTGTGTGTGTTGATAATGGCCGAGATTGCTCCAGTGCAGGTGTACTGTGAATTGTGTATGTTGATAATGGCTGAGAGTGCTCCGGTGCAGATGTACTCAGAATTGTGTGTGTGTGTGTGTGTTAATAATGGCTGAGATTGCTCCAGTTCAGATGTACTGTGAATTGTGTGTGTGTTGATAATGGCTGAGAGTGCTCCGGTGCAGATGTACTGTGAATTGTGTGTGTTGATAATGGCCGAGATTGCTACAGTTCAGATGTACTGTGAATTGTGTGTGTGTTGGTAATGGCTGAGAGTGCTCCAGTGCAGATGTACCGTGAATTGTGTCTGTGTTGATAATGGCCGAGATTGCTCCAGTTCAGATGTACTGTGAATTGAGTGTGTGTTGATAATGGCCGAGATTGCTCCAGTTCAGATGTACTGTGAATTGTGTGTGTGTTGATAATGGCTGAGAGTGCTACGGTGCAGATGTACTGTGAATTGTGTCTGTGTTGATAATGGCTGAGATTACTCCGGTGCAGATGTACTGTGAATTGTGTGTGTGTTGATAATGGCCGAGATTGCTCCAGTTCAGATGTACTGTGAATTGTGTGTGTTGATAATGGCTGAGAGTGCTCCGGTGCAGATGTACTGTGAATTGTGTGTGTTGATAATGGCTGAGAGTGCTCCAGTGCAGATGTACTGTGAATTGAGTGTGATGATAATGGCTGAGAGTGCTCCGATGCAGATGTACATGTGCTGTGAATTGTGTCTGTGTTGATAATGGATGAGAGTGCTCCGGTGCAGATGTACTGTGAATTGTGTGTGTGTGTTGATAATGGCTGAGATTGCGCCGGTGCAGACGTACTGTGAATTCTGTGTGTGTTGATAATGGCTGAGAGTGCTCCAGTGCAGATGTACTGTGAATTGTGTGTGTGTTGATAATGGCCGAGATTGCTCCAGTTCAGATGTACTGTGAATTGTGTGTGTGTTGGTAATGGCTGAGAGTGCTCTGGTGCAGATGTACTGTGAATTGTGTGTGTGTTGATAATGGCTGAGAGTGCTACGGTGCAGATGTACTGTGAATTGTGTCTGTGTTGATAATGGCTGAGATTACTCCGGTGCAGATGTACTGTGAATTGTGTGTGTGTTGATAATAGCCGAGATTGCTCCAGTTCAGATGTACTGTGAATTGTGTGTGTTGATAATGGCTGAGAGTGCTCCGGTGCAGATGTACTGTGAATTGTGTGTGTTGATAATGGCTGAGAGTGCTCCAGTGCAGATGTACTGTGAATTGAGTGTGATGATAATGGCTGAGAGTGCTCCGATGCAGATGTACATGTGCTGTGAATTGTGTCTGTGTTGATAATGGATGAGAGTGCTCCGGTGCAGATGTACTGTGAATTGTGTGTGTGTGTGTTGATAATGGCTGAGATTGCGCCGGTGCAGACGTACTGTGAATTCTGTGTGTGTTGATAATGGCTGAGAGTGCTCCAGTGCAGATGTACTGTGAATTGTGTGTGTGTTGATAATGGCCGAGATTTCTCCAGTTCAGATGTACTGTGAATTGTGTGTGTGTTGGTAATGGCTGAGAGTGCTCTGGTGCAGATGTACTGTGAATTGTGTGTGTGTTGATAATGGCTGAGAGTGCTCCAGTGCAGATGTACTGTGAATTGTGTCTGTGTTGATAATGGCCGAGATTGCTCCAGTTCAGATGTACTGTGAATTGAGTGTGATGATAATGGCTGAGAGTGCTCCGGTGCAGATGTACTGTGAATTGTGTCTGTGTTGATAATGGCTGAGAGTGCTCCGGTGCAGATGTACTGTGAATTGTGTGTGTGTGTGTGTGTTGATCTTCTTCTTCTTCTTCTTTTCGATCGCTGGTATCACACTTGGAGAGCCGTTCTCAAGATGAAATCTGTGGTTTTCTGCAGTTCTTCCACAGGCCCATACAGCTTTTCAAGAATAGAGGTTGACAAAGGCCAGATCTCTTCTCTCAGCAGCTGATACGTACTGCAACATTGAAGTATGTGCTCTGTGGTCTGTTCTGCTTCTCCACAAGGACAAGCCGGCGATGTCGTAAGGTGGAACCGCCTGTACATGTGTTGGTTTAGTCTGTTCTCTCCAGTTCTGAGACGAAAAATGGTCACTTGCTCTGGCCTCGAGAGATGATGGTAGGCATCTTCTGATTGAGGTGTTCTATAGAGGGACTTAATGATAGTCTTCATCTCTGTATGGGTAACCATGTTTTCTGTCTGATTCTCTTCTGCACCCACCTTTGCCATCTTGTCTTCTTCCTCATTTCCTTGGACTCCACAGTGTGAGGGGATCCACTGCAGTGCTATCCGAAAGCATTTGATGGTTTGTAGTGCTTCTTCAAGTTGTGGCAGCTTACCTTTGGTGATAGCCTCAAGGACGGAGCGGGCATCAGATAAAAAGACAATCTGTGCAATAGGGTCTGCTGTTCTGCTGATGGTATTAGCTGCATGAACCAGTGCTTCGACTTCAGCTCTGTAGTTTGTGCAGTGTTTGCCTGTCGGTATTGCAGCTGACTCATGTTGTCCGTTTGGATACTGTATGTGCAGTCCGGCACCTCCGCTCCTAATTGCATCTTTGGCTGATCCATCTGTGTAGATCCTTATCCATGTCTCCTGAGGGTACATTTCTTCCAGCATGGCTAGGGTCAGGGCCTTCTTGCTCACATCACTGTGTTCATTTTTGGATGTGAGATGAGGTACTGTGGTGCGAATAGCTATGCTCTCTAGTTTGTTTTCCCAGGGTGGAGGATCAAGGGTGTGGTTTGGATCTTCTATTTGTGCTGGCAACATCTCTTGGTGTTTCCTTTGAAGTGCTTTTGTCTCTTTCACAAAACTTGATCTTTTAAGTCTTCCTGATGACAGCTGTGCTTGCCTGATCTTCATCGGGTGGTTATTGAACGATTTGAACTTTGCAGCTTGGATCAGTGCTTTGCATTCCCTTCCTTTGCTAAGTGGGGGAATGCCTGCTGTCTGCTCCATTTTTTCTATTGGTGTTGATCTCATTCCACCAGTGATGATGCGCAGTGCCTGGTTTTGTACTCTGTCGAGGTTCTGTTGATGAGATTTAGCTGTTGTCATCCATGAGCTGGATCCATACTCAAGGTGTGGTCGTACGGCACCTAGGTAGATGGTCTTGAGGATCCTTTCATTGGCACCCCACTTTGTTCCTGCCAGCTTCCTCATGATGTTTAGCTTTCTTCTGGCCTTTGCCTCTGCATTCTGGATGTGCTCCTTCCATGTTAATCTTCTGTCATATGTGACTCCCAGGTATGTCTGCTGGTCCTCGTATTCGAGTGGAGTACCGCCCAGTGTCAGATTGCCAACCTTGGTTTTGGTGGACAGTGTGAATAGCATGGCTGATGATTTTTCTTTGTTGATGGTAATACACCAGCGATTGGCCCAAGCTGTAATTCTGTCCAAGGCGAGCTGCATTCTGTACGTGGCAGTCGTTGTGTACTCCTCGGTGCACCAGATTACGAGGTCATCTGCATAGAGGGCTGCTTGGATCCCATTGGGCAGCTCTGCTACAATGTCATTGATGAAGAGTATGAACAGAGTAGGTGATAATACTCCGCCTTGTGGCACCCCTTGTCTCAGCAATACATTCTGTCCAGATTGTCCATCCACCAGCACCCTAGCTCTGCGATTGTGTAGGTATGACTTGGTCCATCGGAACATGTTGCCACCGATGCCTGTGCGCCGGAGCTTCACGAGGAGGCCATCCTTCCACACCTTGTCAAATGCTTTCTGCAGATCGATAAAGGCAGCTAGCATCACCTTCTTGGCTTGAAAAGTGTCCTCTATGACCTGTGCAAGATGTGTTGTTTGATCTTCTGTGCTCCTGTATCTTCTGAATCCGGCCTGCTCTGAAACTATAATGTTCTCTGACTCCAGGTACCACTGCAACCGCTGGTTGATGATGCGCTCCATGGTCTTGCATATGCAGCTTGTAAGACTGATAGGACGGTAGCTCAGCACTTTCGTCTTGTTCTTTCCTTTTTTCAGAATATGAGTCATTCTGGCTTCCTTCCAGCACTGAGGAACCTCTCCATTGGTCCAACTGAGATTAAAGATGTCTAGCAACTTGCGAAGAGATGCATTACCAAGGTGTTGGATCATTTCATTCGTAATGCCATCTGGCCCGGGAGATTTCTTCTTTTTCAGTTGGCGGATAGCCTTCTTCAGTTCTGTTAAACTAATGTCAACTTTCATTGCATCGTGAGTGTTGGTGTCTGTTCTTTCCTTTTGCTCTTTTCTAACCTCCCTTTGACGCATTCGTGGTATAGAAATGTTGCTTTCTTTTGCATATGCCTTCGCAAAGGCATCTGCTGCCATCTTTCCTGTCAGTGTTTGTCCATCTTCTTCAAGAGTAATCTTCTCTCCCCTGACACCCTCATCATTGAGTGCTTTAGTTAGTCTCCATAGTTTTGTGGTGTCTCTCTCTAAATTAAACCCTGCCGTCTTTTCCCTCCAGCTTCTTCTTTTGGCCTCCAGCTTGGTCTTTAGATACCTGGCTTTAGTTTGTTGTAGCGTGAAGTGGTTTTCATGACAGGGATTACCCTCTGCATCTTCTCTGGCCTTGTCTAGTTTATCATGTGCTGCTTGCAGTTCTGTTGTCCAGTAGGGGCGGTAGTTTTTCCTGAACCCTCGAGGAATCGCTTCATTGGCAGCCTTGAGGATACTTGAATTAAATTCCTTGACCACATTGTTGATGTTTCTCCCTTCTACTGCTATATTATGGGTAAGCTCATTGGAACGAATGCCGAACAGACTCCAATTTGCCTTTTTGTAGTTCCACCTTGGATGTTGAGGTGAACTGGTCGAAATACTTCCAGAAAGAGAGAGGAGGACTGGGCGGTGGTCGCTTCCTCCTAACTGCGATCCGACCACTCTACTGAGGTTTCTGTGAATGTCTTCTGTACAAAATGCCAAGTCCGGCGTTGTTGTCGAGTGCCATCGGCGCGAGTAGAAGGTAGGCTGATCTGTGGGATCGTTGACAAGTAAAAGGTGCTTTTCATCTTGCCATGCTTCAATGTCTTCTCCTCGTTTATCAAGTGTTCTGTATCCCCAGCTCTGGGACTGGCTATTAAAGTCTCCCGCAATGAGGAAGTGGCAGTCCGGGACCTGGATTGTGTCAAGTGAGAGATTCTTGTCATTAGGGCAGTAATAATTGACAATTTCAATCACAGAGTTGCTGGTTGTTACCTTGATCTTGATATATTCTGCCTCTTCCATAAAGGTTTTGATCTGGCTGGCGTTCACGCTGTTTCGGACCAAGGTCATCACCCCACCTTTCTTTCTTCCTCTTCGATCACACCGGAAAATCTGGTAACCTCTGATCTTAAATGGTTTTCCTTCTTGCAGGTGTGTCTCTTGAATGCAGCAGATATCAATGTTGTTTTCGTACAGGAACTGTTCGAGCTCTGATTTCTTGTTGGTAACCCCTTCTGCATTCCAGTGCATGATGTTGATACTGGGGTTCTCTTTGAGTTTGGTCTTCTCTTTCCGTTGGCCAGTAGCTCTCCATCCTCGTCCCCTGGCTCCACAAGACGAGTTGATGGGACCTCCAGTAGCTGAGGGTGGGCTCCTTCGAGGCATGGAGCCCGGCGCTGCACCTGCCTGGCGGATCCTCACAGGGCGAGCACCATTTCGATTGATTCGATCTCCAAGTGTAATTTCATTAGCGTTGTGCATAATGCTCTGGTTAGCCCCTCCAAATGTCTGGATTGACACCCAGTGGGTTACACCCCTGCGCCACGTTGAGGCCGAGCATATAGTCTTAAACAGGGGGTGTGTGTTGATAATGGCCGAGATTGCTCCAGTTCAGATGTACTGTGAATTGTGTGTGTGTTGATAATGGCTGAGATTGCTCCAGTTCAGATGTACTGTGAATTGTGTGTGTGTTGATAATGGCTGAGAGTGCTCCGGTGCAGATGTACTGTGAATTGTGTGTGTTGATAATGGCCGAGATTGCTCCAGTGCAGGTGTACTGTGAATTGTGTATGTTGATAATGGCTGAGAGTGCTCCGGTGCAGATGGACTCTGAATTGTGTGTGTGTGTGTGTGTGTGTGTGTGTTAATAATGGCTGAGATTGCTCCAGTTCAGATGTACTGTGAATTGTGTGTGTGTTGATAATGGCTGAGAGTGCTCCGGTGCAGATGTACTGTGAATTGTGTGTGTTGATAATGGCCGAGATTGCTCCAGTTCAGATGTACTGTGAATTGTGTGTGTGTTGGTAATGGCTGAGAGTGCTCTGGTGCAGATGTACTGTGAATTGTGTGTGTGTTGATAATGGCTGAGAGTGCTCCAGTGCAGATGTACCGTGAATTGTGTCTGTGTTGATAATGGCCGAGATTGCTCCAGTTCAGATGTACTGTGAATTGAGTGTGTGTTGATAATGGCCGAGATTGCTCCAGTTCAGATGTACTGTGAATTGTGTGTGTGTTGATAATGGCTGAGAGTGTTCCGGTGCAGATGTACTGTGAATTGTGTCTGTGTTGATAATGGCTGAGATTACTCCGGTGCAGATGTACTGTGAATTGTGTGTGTGTTGATAATGGCCAAGATTGCTCCAGTTCAGATGTACTGTGAATTGTGTGTGTGTTGATAATGGCTGAGAGTGCTCCGGTGCAGATGTACTGTGAATTGTGTGTGTTGATAATGGCTGAGAGTGCTCCAGTGCAGATGTACTGTGAATTGAGTGTGATGATAATGGCTGAGAGTGCTCCGATGCAGATGTACATGTGCTGTGAATTGTGTCAGTGTTGATAATGGATGAGAGTGCTCCGGTGCAGATGTACTGTGAATTGTGTGTGTGTGTGTGTTGATAATGGCTGAGATTGCGCCGGTGCAGACGTACTGTGAATTCTGTGTGTGTTGATAATGGCTGAGAGTGCTCCGGTGCAGATGTACTGTGAATTGTGTGTGTGTTGATAATGGCCGAGATTGCTCCAGTTCAGATGTACTGTGAATTGTGTGTGTGTTGGTAATGGCTGAGAGTGCTCTGGTGCAGATGTACTGTGAATTGTGTGTGTGATGATAATGGCTGAGAGTGCTCCAGTGCAGATGTACTGTGAATTGTGTCTGTGTTGATAATGGACGAGATTGCTCCAGTTCAGATGTACTGTGAATTGAGTGTGATGATAATGGCTGAGAGTGCTCCGGTGCAGATGTACTGTGAATTGTGTCTGTGTTGATAATGGCTGAGAGTGCTCCGGTGCAGATGTACTGTGAATTGTGTGTGTGTGTGTGTGTTGATAATGGCCGAGATTGCTCCAGTTCAGATGTACTGTGAATTGTGTGTGTGTTGATAATGGCTGAGATTGCTCCAGTTCAGATGTACTGTGAATTGTGTGTGTGTGTTGATAATGGCTGAGAGTGCTCCGGTGCAGATGTACTGTGAATTGTGTGTGTTGATAATGGCCGAGATTGCTCCAGTGCAGATGTACTGTGAATTGTGTATGTTGATAATGGCTGAGAGTGCTCTGGTGCAGATGTACTCTGAATTGTGTGTGTGTGTGTGTGTGTGTGTGTGTGTGTGTGTGTGTGTGTGTGTGTGTGTGTGTGTGTGTGTGTGTGTGTGTGTGTGTGTGTGTGTGTGTGTGTGTGTGTGTGTGTGTGTGTGTGTGTGTGTGTGTGTGTGTGTGTGTGTGTGTGTGTGTGTGTGTGTGTGTGTGTGTGTGTGTGTGTGTGTGTGTGTGTGTGTGTGTGTGTGTGTGTGTGTGTGTGTGTGTGTGTGTGTGTGTGTGTGTGTGTGTGTGTGTGTGTGTGTGTGTGTGTGTGTGTGTGTGTGTGTGTGTGTGTGTGTGTGTGTGTGTGTTAATAATGGCCGAGATTGCTCCAGTTCAGATGTACTGTGAATTGTGTGTGTGTTGATAATGGCTGAGAGTGCTCCGGTGCAGATGTACTGTGAATTGTGTGTATGTTGATAATGGCCGAGATTGCTCCAGTGCAGATGTACTGTGAATTGAGTGTGATGATAATGGCTGAGTGCTCCGGTGCAGATGTACTGTGAATTGTGTGTGTGTTGATAATGGCCGAGATTGCTCCAGTTCAGATGTACTGTGAATTGTGTGTGTGTGTTGATAATGGCCGAGATTGCTCCAGTTCAGATGTACTGTGAATTGTGTGTGTTGATAATGGCTGAGAGTGCTCCGGTGCAGATGTACTGTGAATTGTGTGTGTTGATAATGGCTGAGAGTGCTCCAGTGCAGATGTACTGTGAATTGAGTGTGATGATAATGGCTGAGAGTGCTCCGATGCAGATGTACATGTGCTGTGAATTGTGTCTGTGTTGATAATGGATGAGAGTGCTCCGGTGCAGATGTACTGTGAATTGTGTGTGTGTGTTGATAATGGCTGAGATTGCGCCGGTGCAGACGTACTGTGAATTCTGTGTGTGTTGATAATGGCTGAGAGTGCTCCGGTGCAGATGTACTGTGAATTGTGTGTATGTTGATAATGGCCGAGATTGCTCCAGTGCAGATGTACTGTGAATTGAGTGTGATGATAATGGCTGAGTGCTCCGGTGCAGATGTACTGTGAATTGTGTGTGTGTTGATAATGGCCGAGATTGCTCCAGTTCAGATGTACTGTGAATTGTGTGTGTGTGTTGATAATGGCCGAGATTGCTCCAGTTCAGATGTACTGTGAATTGTGTGTGTTGATAATGGCTGAGAGTGCTCCGGTGCAGATGTACTGTGAATTGTGTGTGTTGATAATGGCTGAGAGTGCTCCAGTGCAGATGTACTGTGAATTGAGTGTGATGATAATGGCTGAGAGTGCTCCGATGCAGATGTACATGTGCTGTGAATTGTGTCTGTGTTGATAATGGATGAGAGTGCTCCGGTGCAGATGTACTGTGAATTGTGTGTGTGTGTTGATAATGGCTGAGATTGCGCCGGTGCAGACGTACTGTGAATTCTGTGTGTGTTGATAATGGCTGAGAGTGCTCCGGTGCAGATGTACTGTGAATTGTGTGTGTGTTGATAATGGCCGAGATTGCTCCAGTTCATATGTACTGTGAATTGTGTGTGTTGATAATGGCTGAAAGTGCTCCGGTGCAGATGTACTGTGAATTGTGTCTGTGTTGATAATGGATGAGAGTGCTCCGGTGCAGATGTACTGTGAATTGTGTGTGTCTGTTGATAATGGCTGAGATTGCTCCGGTGCAGACATACTGTGAATTGTGTGTGTGTTGATAATGGCTGAGAGTGCTCCGGTGCAGATGTACTGTGAATTGTGTGTGTTGATAATGGCCGAGATTGCTTCAGTGCAGATGTACTGTGAATTGTGTGTGTTGATAATGGCTGAGTGCTCTGGTGCAGATGTACTGTTAATTGAGTGTAATAATAATGGCTGAGAGTGCTCCGGTGCAGATGTACTGTGAATTGTGTGTGTGTTGATAATGGCTGAGAGTGCTCCAGTGCAGATGTACTGTGAATTGTGTGTGTGTTGATAATGGCCGAGATTGCTCCCGTTCAGATGTACTGTGAATTGAGTGTGTGTTGATAATGGCCGAGATTGCTCCAGTTCAGATGTACTGTGAATTGTGTGTGTGTTGATAATGGCTGAGAGTGCTCCGGTGCAGATGTACTGTGAATTGTGTCTGTGTTGATAATGGCTGAGATTACTCCGGTGCAGATGTACTGTGAATTGTGTGTGTGTTGATAATGGCCGAGATTGCTCCAGTTCAGATGTACTGTGAATTGTGTGTGTGTTGATAATGGCTGAGAGTGCTCCGGTGCAGATGTACTGTGAATTGTGTGTGTTGATAATGGCTGAGAGTGCTCCAGTGCAGATGTACTGTGAATTGAGTGTGATGATAATGGCTGAGAGTGCTCCGATGCAGATGTACATGTGCTGTGAATTGTGTCTGTGTTGATAATGGATGAGAGTGCTCCGGTGCAGATGTACTGTGAATTGTGTGTGTGTGTGTGTGTTGATAATGGCTGAGATTGCGCCGGTGCAGACGTACTGTGAATTCTGTGTGTGTTGATAATGGCTGAGAGTGCTCCGGTGCAGATGTACTGTGAATTGTGTGTGTATTGATAATGGCCGAGATTGCTCCAGTTCAGATGTACTGTGAATTGTGTGTGTGTTGGTAATGGCTGAGAGTGCTCTGGTGCAGATGTACTGTGAATTGAGTGTGATGATAATGGCTGAGAGTGCTCCGGTGCAGATGTACTGTGAATTGTGTCTGTGTTGATAATGGCTGAGAGTGCTCCGGTGCAAATGTACTGTGAATTGTGTGTGTGTGTGTGTGTTGATAATGGCCGAGATTGCTCCAGTTCAGATGTACTGTGAATTGTGTGTGTGTTGATAATGGCTGAGATTGCTCCAGTTCAGATGTACTGTGAATTGTGTGTGTGTTGATAATGGCTGGAGTGCTCCGGTGCAGATGTACTGTGAATTGTGTGTGTTGATAATGGCCGAGATTGCTCCAGTGCAGGTGTACTGTGAATTGTGTATGTTGATAATGGCTGAGAGTGCTCCGGTGCAGATGTACTCTGAATTGTGTGTGTGTGTGTGTGTTAATAATGGCTGAGATTGCTCCAGTTCAGATGTACTGTGAATTGTGTGTGTGTTGATAATGGCTGAGAGTGCTCCGGTGCAGATGTACTGTGAATTGTGTGTGTTGATAATGGCCGAGATTGCTCCAGTTCAGATGTACTGTGAATTGTGTGTGTGTTGGTAATGGCTGAGAGTGCTCCAGTGCAGATGTACCGTGAATTGTGTCTGTGTTGATAATGGCCGAGATTGCTCCAGTTCAGATGTACTGTGAATTGAGTGTGTGTTGATAATGGCCGAGATTGCTCCAGTTCAGATGTACTGTGAATTGTGTGTGTGTTGATAATGGCTGAGAGTGCTACGGTGCAGATGTACTGTGAATTGTGTCTGTGTTGATAATGGCTGAGATTACTCCGGTGCAGATGTACTGTGAATTGTGTGTGTGTTGATAATGGCCGAGATTGCTCCAGTTCAGATGTACTGTGAATTGTGTGTGTTGATAATGGCTGAGAGTGCTCCGGTGCAGATGTACTGTGAATTGTGTGTGTGTGTTGATAATGGCTGAGATTGCGCCGGTGCAGACGTACTGTGAATTCTGTGTGTGTTGATAATGGCTGAGAGTGCTCCAGTGCAGATGTACTGTGAATTGTGTGTGTGTTGATAATGGCCGAGATTGCTCCAGTTCAGATGTACTGTGAATTGTGTGTGTGTTGGTAATGGCTGAGAGTGCTCTGGTGCAGATGTACTGTGAATTGTGTGTGTGTTGATAATGGCTGAGAGTGCTACGGTGCAGATGTACTGTGAATTGTGTCTGTGTTGATAATGGCTGAGATTACTCCGGTGCAGATGTACTGTGAATTGTGTGTGTGTTGATAATGGCCGAGATTGCTCCAGTTCAGATGTACTGTGAATTGTGTGTGTTGATAATGGCTGAGAGTGCTCCGGTGCAGATGTACTGTGAATTGTGTGTGTTGATAATGGCTGAGAGTGCTCCAGTGCAGATGTACTGTGAATTGAGTGTGATGATAATGGCTGAGAGTGCTCCGATGCAGATGTACATGTGCTGTGAATTGTGTCTGTGTTGATAATGGATGAGAGTGCTCCGGTGCAGATGTACTGTGAATTGTGTGTGTGTGTTGATAATGGCTGAGATTGCGCCGGTGCAGACGTACTGTAAATTCTGTGTGTGTTGATAATGGCTGAGAGTGCTCCGGTGCAGATGTACTGTGAATTATGTGTGTGTTGATAATGGCCGAGATTGCTCCAGTTCAGATGTACTGTGAATTGTGTGTGTGTTGGTAATGGCTGAGAGTGCTCTGGTGCAGATGTACTGTGAATTGTGTGTGTGTTGATAATGGCTGAGAGTGCTCCAGTGCAGATGTACTGTGAATTGTGTCTGTGTTGATAATGGCCGAGATTGCTCCAGTTCAGATGTACTGTGAATTGAGTGTGATGATAATGGCTGAGAGTGCTCCGGTGCAGATGTACTGTGAATTGTGTCTGTGTTGATAATGGCTGAGAGTGCTCCGGTGCAGATGTACTGTGAATTGTGTGTGTGTGTGTGTGTTGATCTTCTTCTTCTTCTTCTTTTCGATCGCTGGTATCACACTTGGAGAGCCGTTCTCAAGATGAAATCTGTGGTTTTCTGCAGTTCTTCCACAGGCCCATACAGCTTTTCAAGAATAGAGGTTGACAAAGGCCAGATCTCTTCTCTCAGCAGCTGATACGTACTGCAACATTGAAGTATGTGCTCTGTGGTCTGTTCTGCTTCTCCACAAGGACAAGCCGGCGATGTCGTAAGGTGGAACCGCCTGTACATGTGTTGGTTTAGTCTGTTCTGTCCAGTTCTGAGACGAAAAATGGTCACTTGCTCTGGCCTCGAGAGATGATGGTAGGCATCTTCTGATTGAGGTGTTCTATAGAGGGACTTAATGATAGTCTTCATCTCTGTATGGGTAACCATGTTTTCTGTCTGATTCTCTTCTGCACCCACCTTTGCCATCTTGTCTGCTTCCTCATTTCCTTGGACTCCACAGTGTGAGGGGATCCACTGCAGTGCTATCCGAAAGCATTTGATGGTTTGTAGTGCTTCTTCAAGTTGTGGCAGCTTACCTTTGGTGATAGCCTCAAGGACGGAGCGGGCATCAGATAAAAAGACAATCTGTGCAATAGGGTCTGCTGTTCTGCTGATGGTATTAGCTGCATGAACCAGTGCTTCGACTTCAGCTCTGTAGTTTGTGCAGTGTTTGCCTGTCGGTATTGCAGCTGACTCATGTTGTCCGTTTGGATACTGTATGTGCAGTCCGGCACCTCCGCTCCTAATTGCATCTTTGGCTGATCCATCTGTGTAGATCCTTATCCATGTCTCCTGAGGGTACATTTCTTCCAGCATGGCTAGGGTCAGGGCCTTCTTGCTCACATCACTGTGTTCATTTTTGGATGTGAGATGAGGTACTGTGGTGCGAATAGCTATGCTCTCTAGTTTGTTTTCCCAGGGTGGAGGATCAAGGGTGTGGTTTGGATCTTCTATTTGTGCTGGCAACATCTCTTGGTGTTTCCTTTGAAGTGCTTTTGTCTCTTTCACAAAACTTGATCTTTTAAGTCTTCCTGATGACAGCTGTGCTTGCCTGATCTTCATCGGGTGGTTATTGAACGATTTGAACTTTGCAGCTTGGATCAGTGCTTTGCATTCCCTTCCTTTGCTAAGTGGGGGAATGCCTGCTGTCTGCTCCATTTTTTCTATTGGTGTTGATCTCATTCCACCAGTGATGATGCGCAGTGCCTGGTTTTGTACTCTGTCGAGGTTCTGTTGATGAGATTTAGCTGTTGTCATCCATGAGCTGGATCCATACTCAAGGTGTGGTCGTACGGCACCTAGGTAGATGGTCTTGAGGATCCTTTCATTGGCACCCCACTTTGTTCCTGCCAGCTTCCTCATGATGTTTAGCTTTCTTCTGGCCTTTGCCTCTGCATTCTGGATGTGCTCCTTCCATGTTAATCTTCTGTCATATGTGACTCCCAGGTATGTCTGCTGGTCCTCGTATTCGAGTGGAGTACCGCCCAGTGTCAGATTGCCAACCTTGGTTTTGGTGGACAGTGTGAATAGCATGGCTGATGATTTTTCTTTGTTGATGGTAATACACCAGCGATTGGCCCAAGCTGTAATTCTGTCCAAGGCGAGCTGCATTCTGTACGTGGCAGTCGTTGTGTACTCCTCGGTGCACCAGATTACGAGGTCATCTGCATAGAGGGCTGCTTGGATCCCATTGGGCAGCTCTGCTACAATGTCATTGATGAAGAGTATGAACAGAGTAGGTGATAATACTCCGCCTTGTGGCACCCCTTGTCTCAGCAATACATTCTGTCCAGATTGTCCATCCACCAGCACCCTAGCTCTGCGATTGTGTAGGTATGACTTGGTCCATCGGAACATGTTGCCACCGATGCCTGTGCGCCAGAGCTTCACGAGGAGGCCATCCTTCCACACCTTGTCAAATGCTTTCTGCAGATCGATAAAGGCAGCTAGCATCACCTTCTTGGCTTGAAAAGTGTCCTCTATGACCTGTGCAAGATGTGTTGTTTGATCTTCTGTGCTCCTGTATCTTCTGAATCCGGCCTGCTCTGAAACTATAATGTTCTCTGACTCCAGGTACCACTGCAACCGCTGGTTGATGATGCGCTCCATGGTCTTGCATATGCAGCTTGTAAGACTGATAGGACGGTAGCTCAGCACTTTCGTCTTGTTCTTTCCTTTTTTCAGAATATGAGTCATTCTGGCTTCCTTCCAGCACTGAGGAACCTCTCCATTGGTCCAACTGAGATTAAAGATGTCTAGCAACTTGCGAAGAGATGCATTACCAAGGTGTTGGATCATTTCATTCGTAATGCCATCTGGCCCGGGAGATTTCTTCTTTTTCAGTTGGCGGATAGCCTTCTTCAGTTCTGTTAAACTAATGTCAACTTTCATTGCATCGTGAGTGTTGGTGTCTGTTCTTTCCTTTTGCTCTTTTCTAACCTCCCTTTGACGCATTCGTGGTATAGAAATGTTGCTTTCTTTTGCATATGCCTTCGCAAAGGCATCTGCTGCCATCTTTCCTGTCAGTGTTTGTCCATCTTCTTCAAGAGTAATCTTCTCTCCCCTGACACCCTCATCATTGAGTGCTTTAGTTAGTCTCCATAGTTTTGTGGTGTCTCTCTCTAAATTAAACCCTGCCGTCTTTTCCCTCCAGCTTCTTCTTTTGGCCTCCAGCTTGGTCTTTAGATACCTGGCTTTAGTTTGTTGTAGCGTGAAGTGGTTTTCATGACAGGGATTACCCTCTGCATCTTCTCTGGCCTTGTCTAGTTTATCATGTGCTGCTTGCAGTTCTGTTGTCCAGTAGGGGCGGTAGTTTTTCCTGAACCCTCGAGGAATCGCTTCATTGGCAGCCTTGAGGATACTTGAATTAAATTCCTTGACCACATTGTTGATGTTTCTCCCTTCTACTGCTATATTATGGGTAAGCTCATTGGAACGAATGCCGAACAGACTCCAATTTGCCTTTTTGTAGTTCCACCTTGGATGTTGAGGTGAACTGGTCGAAATACTTCCAGAAAGAGAGAGGAGGACTGGGCGGTGGTCGCTTCCTCCTAACTGCGATCCGACCACTCTACTGAGGTTTCTGTGAATGTCTTCTGTACAAAATGCCAAGTCCGGCGTTGTTGTCGAGTGCCATCGGCGCGAGTAGAAGGTAGGCTGATCTGTGGGATCGTTGACAAGTAAAAGGTGCTTTTCATCTTGCCATGCTTCAATGTCTTCTCCTCGTTTATCAAGTGTTCTGTATCCCCAGCTCTGGGACTGGCTATTAAAGTCTCCCGCAATGAGGAAGTGGCAGTCCGGGACCTGGATTGTGTCAAGTGAGAGATTCTTGTCATTAGGGCAGTAATAATTGACAATTTCAATCACAGAGTTGCTGGTTGTTACCTTGATCTTGATATATTCTGCCTCTTCCATAAAGGTTTTAATCTGGCTGGCGTTCACGCTGTTTCGGACCAAGGTCATCACCCCACCTTTCTTTCTTCCTCTTCGATCACACCGGAAAATCTGGTAACCTCTGATCTTAAATGGTTTTCCTTCTTGCAGGTGTGTCTCTTGAATGCAGCAGATATCAATGTTGTTTTCGTACAGGAACTGTTCGAGCTCTGATTTCTTGTTGGTAACCCCTTCTGCATTCCAGTGCATGATGTTGATACTGGGGTTCTCTTTGAGTTTGGTCTTCTCTTTCCGTTGGCCAGTAGCTCTCCATCCTCGTCCCCTGGCTCCACAAGACGAGTTGATGGGACCTCCAGTAGCTGAGGGTGGGCTCCTTCGAGGCATGGAGCCCGGCGCTGCACCTGCCTGGCGGATCCTCACAGGGCGAGCACCATTTCGATTGATTCGATCTCCAAGTGTAATTTCATTAGCGTTGTGCATAATGCTCTGGTTAGCCCCTCCAAATGTCTGGATTGACACCCAGTGGGTTACACCCCTGCGCCACGTTGAGGCCGAGCATATAGTCTTAAACAGGGGGTGTGTGTTGATAATGGCCGAGATTGCTCCAGTTCAGATGTACTGTGAATTGTGTGTGTGTTGATAATGGCTGAGATTGCTCCAGTTCAGATGTACTGTGAATTGTGTGTGTGTTGATAATGGCTGAGAGTGCTCCGGTGCAGATGTACTGTGAATTGTGTGTGTTGATAATGGCCGAGATTGCTCCAGTGCAGGTGTACTGTGAATTGTGTATGTTGATAATGGCTGAGAGTGCTCCGGTGCAGATGGACTCTGAATTGTGTGTGTGTGTGTGTGTGTGTGTGTGTTAATAATGGCTGAGATTGCTCCAGTTCAGATGTACTGTGAATTGTGTGTGTGTTGATAATGGCTGAGAGTGCTCCGGTGCAGATGTACTGTGAATTGTGTGTGTTGATAATGGCCGAGATTGCTCCAGTTCAGATGTACTGTGAATTGTGTGTGTGTTGGTAATGGCTGAGAGTGCTCTGGTGCAGATGTACTGTGAATTGTGTGTGTGTTGATAATGGCTGAGAGTGCTCCAGTGCAGATGTACCGTGAATTGTGTCTGTGTTGATAATGGCCGAGATTGCTCCAGTTCAGATGTACTGTGAATTGAGTGTGTGTTGATAATGGCCGAGATTGCTCCAGTTCAGATGTACTGTGAATTGTGTGTGTGTTGATAATGGCTGAGAGTGTTCCGGTGCAGATGTACTGTGAATTGTGTCTGTGTTGATAATGGCTGAGATTACTCCGGTGCAGATGTACTGTGAATTGTGTGTGTGTTGATAATGGCCAAGATTGCTCCAGTTCAGATGTACTGTGAATTGTGTGTGTGTTGATAATGGCTGAGAGTGCTCCGGTGCAGATGTACTGTGAATTGTGTGTGTTGATAATGGCTGAGAGTGCTCCAGTGCAGATGTACTGTGAATTGAGTGTGATGATAATGGCTGAGAGTGCTCCGATGCAGATGTACATGTGCTGTGAATTGTGTCAGTGTTGATAATGGATGAGAGTGCTCCGGTGCAGATGTACTGTGAATTGTGTGTGTGTGTGTTGATAATGGCTGAGATTGCGCCGGTGCAGACGTACTGTGAATTCTGTGTGTGTTGATAATGGCTGAGAGTGCTCCGGTGCAGATGTACTGTGAATTGTGTGTGTGTTGATAATGGCCGAGATTGCTCCAGTTCAGATGTACTGTGAATTGTGTGTGTGTTGGTAATGGCTGAGAGTGCTCTGGTGCAGATGTACTGTGAATTGTGTGTGTGATGATAATGGCTGAGAGTGCTCCAGTGCAGATGTACTGTGAATTGTGTCTGTGTTGATAATGGACGAGATTGCTCCAGTTCAGATGTACTGTGAATTGAGTGTGATGATAATGGCTGAGAGTGCTCCGGTGCAGATGTACTGTGAATTGTGTCTGTGTTGATAATGGCTGAGAGTGCTCCGGTGCAGATGTACTGTGAATTGTGTGTGTGTGTGTGTGTTGATAATGGCCGAGATTGCTCCAGTTCAGATGTACTGTGAATTGTGTGTGTGTTGATAATGGCTGAGATTGCTCCAGTTCAGATGTACTGTGAATTGTGTGTGTGTGTTGATAATGGCTGAGAGTGCTCCGGTGCAGATGTACTGTGAATTGTGTGTGTTGATAATGGCCGAGATTGCTCCAGTGCAGATGTACTGTGAATTGTGTATGTTGATAATGGCTGAGAGTGCTCTGGTGCAGATGTACTCTGAATTGTGTGTGTGTGTGTGTGTGTGTGTGTGTGTGTGTGTGTGT
>CM067367.1:10947567-11035067 GCA_034401795.1 Chaetoderma sp. LZ-2023a | reverse complement strand
ATTTTGTCCGACTTAACAATTAAAGATTTAAACACGCAGCTACATGCTGTGACTTGAAACATGCAACTACATTCTGTGACATGTCCAGTAAAGATTTAAACATGCAGCTATGTGCTGTGACTTGACAAGTAAAGATTTAAACACGCAGCTACATGCTGTGACTTTAAACATGCAGCTACATGGTGTGACTAAACATGCAGCTACATGCTGTGACTAAACATGCAGCTACATGTTGTGACTTTAAACATGCAGCTACATGCTGTGACTTTAAACACGCAGCTACATGCTGTGACTTTAAACATGCAGCTACATGCTGTGACTTTAAACATGCAGCTACATGCTGTGACTTTAAACATGCAGCTACATGCTGTGACTAAACACGCAGCTACATACTGTGACTAAACATGCAGCTACATGTTGTGACTAAACACGCAGCTACATGTTGTGACTAAACATGCAGCTACATGCTGTGACTTTAAACATGCAGCTACATGCTGTGACTTTAAACATGCAGCTACATGCTGTGACTAAACATGCAGCTACATGCTGTGACTTTAAACATGCAGCTACATGCTGTGACTTTAAACACGCAGCTACATGCTGTGACTTTAAACACGCAGCTACATGCTGTGACTTTAAACATGCAGGTACATGCTGTGACTTTAAACATGCTGTGACTAAACACGCAGCTACATGCTGTGACTTTAAACATGCTGTGACTTTAAACATGCTCTGACTTTAAACATGCTGTGACTTTAGACATGCTGACTAAACATGCTGTGACTTTAAACATGCTGTGACTTTAAACATGCAGTTACATGCTGTGACTTTAAACATGGTGTGACTTTAAACATGCTGTGACTTTAAACATGCAGTTACATGCTGTGACTTTAAACATGCTGTGACTTTAAACATGCTGTGACTTTAAACATGCAGTTACATGCTGTGACTTTAAACATGTTGTGACTTTAAACATGCTGTGACTTTAAACATGCTGTGACTTTAAACATGCTGTGACATTAAACATGCTGTGACTTTAAACATGCTGTGACTTTAAACATGCTGTGACTTTGAACATGCTGTGACTTTAAACATGCTGTGACTTTAAACATGCTGTGACTTTAAACATGCTGTGACTTTAAACATGCTGTGACTTTAAACATGCTGTGACTTTAAACCTGCTGCTACATGATGTGACTTTAAACATGCTGTGACTAAACATGCTGTGACTTTAAACACGCAGCTACATGCTGTGACTTTAAACATGCTGTGGCTTTAAACATGCTGTGACTTTAAACACGCAGCTACATGTTGTGACTTTAAACATGATGTGACTAAACATGCTGTGACTTTAAACATGCTGTGACTTTAAACATGCTGTGACTAAACATGCAGCTACATGCTGTGACTTTAAACATGCTGTGACTTTAAACATACTGTGACTTTAAACGTGATGTGACTAAACATGCTGTTACTTTAAACACGCAGCTACATGCTGTGACTTTAAACATGCTGTGACTTTAAATATGCAGCTACATGCTGTGACTTTAAACATGCTGTGACTAAACATGCTGTGACTTTAAACATGCTGTGACTAAACATGCTGTGACTTTAAACATGATGTGACTTTAAACACGCAGCTACATGCTGTGACTTTAAACATGCTGTGACTTTAAACATGCAGCTACATGCTATTACTTTAGACACGCAGCTACATGCTGTGACTTTAAACACGCAGCTACTTGCTGTGACTTTAAACACACAGCTACATGCTGTGACTTTAAACATGCTGTGATTTTAAACATGCAGCTACATGCTGTGACCTGACCAGTAAAGATTTTAACATGCAGCTACATGCTTTGATGTAACAATTCAGAGAGTAATATCAGTACTAGGAGTTAACACGTGTCAGGCACTCAGGATGCCATAGTATCAACTTGTTATAATCACACTTTAAATATTTAATCTAGCACCACTGTACTAAAGAGAAAAAACCCTAAAGGAGCGTAAATGATGCTCACAAAGGACAAGTTACAGTGGAGAAGGTTGAAGAAAACTAATTGCAGCTGAAAGATGCTTCCATTCCTTTCAGCCGCAGAACAGTCAGTCACTCATCATTATCAGTTAAGGAAACGTAGATCAATAATGCCAGGTTACTTCCAGGAGACTTGTATCCAGTATAATTTTCAAGCATACATTTCCATGATCCTTATAGCTGTGTATTTCCAGATCATAGAGTTAGTTCCAATGATAACAGTGGTAATGAGTTACCTTCTCTTGACTTTCAGGTTAGATGACGCAGCAGCGATGTTAAAACGTGAAATAGACTATTATGACCAGGTGGAGAACTACGCCACTATCAATAAGCTTGTTATAGCCATGGTGCTGGTCCACCTGCACAGAGGAGACTTTGTAGCCGCGGATCAATTTCATAAATCATCTATGAGGTATGATGGCCTGATTTAGTGAAAGATCTTAAGTCAATTAAAAATTGGCATTCTTCACGATGCTAATTTGGAGAATCAGAAAACGATAAGTATTTGACATGTTGACATTCTTCAGGAGCTGCATTCAAAATGACGTGCTGGCCCGACATATATCATGAGTTTCTGCTCTATTTATTGTGATATTGACTGTCTATGTGGCACATTCATACAGCATAGCCAGCACATTCATACAGACAGACAGCATAGCCAGCACATTCATACAGACAGACAGCAAAGCCAGCACATTCATACAGACAGACAGCATAGCCAGCATATTCATACAGACAGACAGCATAGCCAGCACATTCATACAGACAGACAGCACTATCAATACATTCATACAGACAGCACAGCCAGCACATTCATACAGACAGACAGCACAGCCAGCACATTCATACAGACAGACAGCACAGCCAGCACATTCATACAGACAGGCAGCATTGTCAATACATTCATACAGACAGCATAATCAATACATTCATACAGAGAGACAGCATTGTCAGTACATTCATACAGACAGACAGCATAATCAGTACATTCATACAGACATACATCATTGACAGTACATTCATTCATACAGACAGACAGCATTGACAGTACATACAGACGGACAGCATAATTAGTACATTCATACAGACAGACAGTATTGTCACTACATTCATACAGACAGACAGCGTAATCAATACATTCATACAGACAGACAGCATAATCAGTACATTCATACAGACAGACAGCATTGTCAATACATTCATACAGACAGACTGCATAATCAATACATTTGTACAGACACACAGCATTGTCAATACATTCATACAGATAGACAGCATTGTCAGTATATTAGTACAGACAGACAGCATTGTCAGTACATTCATACAGACAGACTGCATAATCAATATATTTGTACAGACAGACAGCATTGTCAGTACATTCATACAGACAGACAGCATAATCAGTACATTCATACAGACATACATCATTGACAGTACATTCATTCATACAGACAGACAGCATTGACAGTACATACAGACGGACAGCATAATTAGTACATTCATACAGACAGACAGTATTGTCACTACATTCATACAGACAGACAGCGTAATCAATACATTCATACAGACAGACAGCATAATCAGTACATTCATACAGACAGACAGCATTGTCAATACATTCATACAGACAGACTGCATAATCAATACATTTGTACAGACACACAGCATTGTCAATACATTCATACAGATAGACAGCATTGTCAGTATATTAGTACAGACAGACAGCATTGTCAGTACATTCATACAGACAGACTGCATAATCAATATATTTGTACAGACAGACAGCATTGTCAGTACATTCATACAGACAGACAGAATTGTCAATACACTCATACAGACAGACTGCATAATCAATACATTTGTACAGACAGACAGCATTGTTAGTACATTCATACAGACAGACAGCATAATCAATACATTCATACAGACAGACAGCATAATCAATACATTCATTCATACATACAGACAGCATAATCAGTACATCATACAGACAGGCAGCATTGTCAATACATTCATACAGACAGCATAATCAATACATTCATACAGAGAGACAGCATTGTCAGTACATTCATACAGACAGACAGCATAATCAGTACATTCATACAGACAGACAGCATTGACAGTACATTCATACAGACACACAGCATTGACAGTACATTCATACATACAGACGAACAGCATAATCAGTACATTCATAAAGACAGACAGTATTGTCACTACATTTATACAGACAGACAGCGTAATTAATACATTCATACAGACAGACAGCATAATCAGTACATTCATGCAAACAGAGCATTGTCAATACATTCATACAGACAGACTGCATAATCAATACATTTGTACAGACAGACAGCATTGTTAGTACATTCATACAGACAGACAGCACTGTCAATACATTCATACAGACAGACAGCATAATCAATACTTTCATACAGACAGACAGCATTGTCAATACATTCATACAGACAGACTGCATAATCAATACATTCATACAGACAGACAGAATTGACATTACATTCATACATACAGACAGACAGCATTGACAGTACATTCATACATACAGACGGACAGCATAATCAGTACATTCATACAGACAGACAGTATTGTCACTACATTCATACAGACAGACAGCGTAATCAATACATTCATACAGACAGACAGCATAATCAATACATTCATACAGACAGACAGCATTGTCAATACATTCATACAGATAGACAGCATAATCAATACATTTATACAGACAGACAGCATTGTCAATACATTTTCACATCAAGAGTATACTTACCTCCCTAATACTTTTGATATTGCTAAATATTGGCTTTCACTAAATAAACACTCAGATTAAAACAGTTAGGTGCCCCTACTGGGCAGGGAGTCAGAGCGTAGTCTCGCGGATGCCAGCCCCACCACCGCGCATGCGCAGACTAGCACTTCCTCTTTGCTAATTTATTGGCAGAGAGTCTACACATGCTTTTGTGCTAGTGCTTTTCGTGGCTCAATTCTAAGTGTTTTTGTGAAAGTTCAGAAGTGTTTATCCCTGATAAAGATGGCAGGAAGAGTGACTTCGCCAGAGGAGGGCCCAGGACCTTTAAATCAGGTGACTTCTAGTAAAATTAGCGAGTTTTGTCCCGTTGTAATGTGTTTCCGGGACTCGCGCTAAACGTGATAAGCGCCTTGTTTAGTTGGTTTATTTCAACTAGGTGCTATATAAGACTAATCTCTCTTTGTGTTTATGTCCACAGGTCTGTGTGAAGAAATATAATGGACATCACATCAGCAGAGGGTTTGTGTCTCTCCACCATGGTTCCATTTCCTACTAATACTGTTAGGTTATCTAACCAAAAATTCTATGTCCAGTGAGTTGGAGGCCTATTATAAAGGTCTTCTCACTTTGCCCTCTTGATCCAATTCCTTCCCCTAGAGGTGGAGAGAGTTAAGAGGCGTTCAGTGGTGGAGTACTCCAGTTCATCAGGTTGGATGGTTTGTCTAGACAAGGTGTCAGGTATCTAATTATTGATATGAGGTGATGTTAATTATTTAGAGGAAAGGGAGATAATTAACAGTATTTGCCATTGTTATCAGTATATATATGATGGTTGTGTAGTCGAAATGTCCATTCTGCACATGTTCTGGTTAGAGATACAATTCGTCCTTGCACTGGGATGTTTGTTGGGGATCGATTTTTTCCTGTCATAGGATTAATGACGTCATAATCAGCCTTGCTCTTTATTAACAATTAAAGTTGTCCGAAGCTGGTTTTCTGATAAATTATGATCTTTATGATCATTTTTCCTTCTCTTGAGTTGGTGAGTTTCTAAGCTTAACTAGATTGCTCATACTCCTCGTCCTTTGGCCTTTTTCAGAGACCTGGTTGTGCGTCCTGTGGACGATTTTTGAGGGACAAGTTTGGTCCTCATCTCTGTTTTCAGTGTAGCCCCTGTGGTCCCTTGCTTAATTGCGAGATATGTAAGCACTGGGGGGGGGGGGGGGGCGAGCTAATGTCCGAATTCTTGTGCTTGCAGGCGAAGGACAAGGTGGTGGAGGAGGAGAAGAAGAAGCTGAAAAAAGAGGTTGTAAGTAAGAAGGGTAAGAGGAAGGCCTCGTCCGCGGTGGACATGGAGGCCTTCCGGACCGAGATGTTGGGAGAGATGAGGAGGACAATCAAGGATTTGGTTCCAGAGTTGCTTCGTGGCATGCTTCCTGGACCAAATCCTTTGTTGGCCTCATCATCTGCTTCGGAGCAGGTAATCCCCGCCTCTGAATCACCGTTCCTTAGTACACTTCCGTTGTTTGAAGATTCAGAGGTGGCCCCATTAGAGGGGGCGTTCCACGACCCTGGCAGCAGGCTTATTGCCGCGCCCAATAGGGACCGTGGACGGTTGTCGCTGGAACCCGCGGGCTGCTTATCAGTCCAGGGCTATCCGCACACCGCGGGTGCCAGTACCTCGTATGGCACCTTCCCTGGCCAGTCCGGGTTAGCTCTCTTTGCTGACCCGGAGTCTAATCTGTCTGGCCAGGAGGATGAGGATTACCTGTTGGGGTCGCCGTCTGAGGACGTGGCCATGGATTATGACGTCTGTGCACCCCTCGCGGGGAATACAGGCGCCTTATTCCACGGTTCTACTCTCCCAGGGGTAGAATCCACGGTTCAGACTGTGGCCCTGGGCGCTGAAGGCCAGCGTTACCGCATACCTCGGCTTGCCGAGAGTGTCGCTGGTGCTGGCCGGGGCCGTGGTGGGGCGGTATATGCCCCGCGCTCTACCACGGCGCCTGCTCCTGGTCAAGCCAGTGAGATTAGCATGCCGGTATTGTCAGGCCCGCATGCTCTCCCTGGCTTGCCAGGGATATCAGCGTATCCGCCGTCAAGCTCTGTTGCTTGCGCTCAGGAGGAAGACGAAGGCCCCCGTCTTGTAGAGCGCTCGCAGCTAGCCACGGAGGAGGATTGGTCTGACGCTTGCCAGTGGTTGGTGAGTGTTAGACCAGATCTGCCCGTGGAGCAGTCGGCTAGCCAGCGTGATCACAGGCCGTGGTTAGCTGGTAAGCCTACTGCTAACGCTATGCCTTCTCTGCCGCTGGCAGAGCATGTCGTTGACATGTTCGAGGCGGCGGAGACGTCCATTAAGTCGAGTGGACGTCTCGCTAAGGCCCCGCGCGAGGTGGCCAGGCGTTGCCGCATCGTGCCCCTGGACTACCAGCGGTACGGTGTGGTACCTAAGCCGAGCGTGGATGACCGCGCGGCTTTGGGTGAGGATGCGCGGCCAGGCTCCCGTTCTGACACGGGAGTCTTGTGTTCGAACGCGTTGCGTTCAGCAAATACCACGTTGCGTGATGCGGAGGAGAGTGGGAGGGCTTCGATTGCCGCTCTGTCCCACGTCTCCCAGCTGTTACAAGGGGTAGTAACAGCATCCGCATCGCGCCAGCCAAGTCCGGTCACAGTCCAGCGAGCCATCCAGGATGGTATCAACCTGGCGCTGGACTGTATGATGCGGGCGGTGACCAGGAGTGTCCGGGCAAGACGCACTTTTGCCTTGGATAATCTGTGCCCGTCCCAGGACCTATACAATAGGCTACTACGTACGCCTATGACAGGTCCTGGTCTCTTTGGAGGTGAGGGATGTAGGCACCTCCAGGAGACGTTTACTCTGGTCAATAACCAGAGGGCGCTGCGCGAGCAGTTTGAGGTGCTTTGTCGTGCCAACGTTCGCGCCGCACCCCCTGCGTATCGTCCCCTGCAGGCTCGAGGTGGTAGTGGCCAGGTCAGAGGCCAACCACCATCGCAGCGTCGGCCTCGGCCGCGTGCGATTCGGCCAGCAGCGAGGGGGGCGCAGGCTCCTCAGGCGCAGTCAGCCAGGCAGCCGCCCGCGCACCGAGGTGCGCGCGGTGCTGGTCGTGGCGCGCGAGGATCTGGGCGGGGTAATCGTTCCTGATGGGACGGTTACCGCGGTGAGAACCACGCCAGTGTTTCTGGCAAAGGAGACAGTGCCGCTCTTGCACTCCTTATGTCCACCTCTATCCCTAGGTGGACCGGTGGGAGGCCGGCTAGCCGACCACATGCAAGAGTGGGAACGGTTAACTCAGGACCGTTTAGTCTTGCGATGGCTTTCAGTCGGGTATCATCCCGATTGGATGACAGGCCCGCCATCGCGACTGTCTCTAGTGCCGATCTGGACTCCAAATCCGAGAGATCCAGATCAAAGGTTGTGTATCGAGGAGGAAATAAATTCCCTCATACAAAAAGGAGCTATTCAGCCGGCACAGAGGTGTCCGGGCTTCTATTCAACCCTGTTCTTAGTAACAAAGAACACCGGAGGGTGGAGACCAATTCTCAACCTCAAGCCATTGAACAAGTTCATAGAGACGCCCAGTTTCAAGATGGAGACTGTGCGCTCGGTGTTGGCGGGGTTAGAGAGGGGAATGTGGACAGCGTCGATAGATTTGAAAGATGCTTATTTCCACATTCCCATACACAGGAGTTTCCGTCGCTTCCTGAGATTTGCTACCCTTCGGAATTTCCACGGCTCCTCGGGTTTTCACCCGTGTGGTTCTTGCGATCACCGCATACCTCCGCAGGAGAAGCATAGCAGTCCACACGTACATAGACGACCGGCTGTTGAAAGCACACACCCGGGAAAGTTTATCGGCCAGTCTGGAGATTGTTTTGAAAACTCTCACAGACTTAGGCTGGATGATCAATTTCCCAAAATCAGAGCTGACTCCATCCCAGAAGTTTGTTTACCTGGGGATGTTCTTCGATCTAGAGACAGGATATGTTTATCCTACTCAGGAGAGAGTTCAGAAACTCATCTCATTAATTCAGTCAGTGTGCGACAGTCGTCATGTCCTGGCACGGATTTACTTGAGAATGCTGGGGTTGATGGTTTCATTGGAACCAGTCATTCCTCAGGCCGCCTTACGCAGGCGGCCGATCCAGTTATTTCTCATGACACAATGGACCCAGAGTACAGGTTCGCTGGACTCGAATGTGTCAGTGTTGGCGCCTCTGATTCATCACCTGCAATGGTGGTTGGACACAGAGAATCTCTTGGTGGGGGTTATGCTAACCCCTCCCCACCCTCAGGTGACTGTGTATACAGATGCATTGATGGAGGGCTGGGGAGCTTGCCTGGAAGAGTCCACGATATCAGGGCTTTGGAATCTGGAACAGTCAAAGGAACATATAAATCTACTGGAACTAAGAGCAGTAGTCCTGGGCCTGGAACATTTCTTACAGAAAGTTCAGGGCAAGATTGTTCTTATTCGTTCAGACAACTCAACAGTTGTGACTTACATAAACCGCCAGGGCGGAACGAAGTCGCCCAGTCTCTGTATGATGACATGGAGACTGCTTTGTTGGTGTCTGGATCACCAGATTACCTTGAAAGCAGTTCATATTCCGGGAAGGTTAAATCTGCTAGCAGACTCATTGAGCCGAAGGATGAGTGTTTTACCCACGGAATGGCAACTAAATCAATGTGTGGCGGATCGTCTGTTCGACCATTGGGGGAAACCCAACATCGATTTGTTCGCAACGAAGAAGAATGCGAAGATGACGACGTACGTCTCTCCGATTCCGGATCCAAGCGCTTTCGCAACAGATGCGTTAGCTATCAGCTGGGGGAGAATGTATGCATACGCATTCCCTCCAGCAATCCTGATTCCAAAAATTCTTCAGAAAATCAGACAAGAGGAATGCCAAGTGCTTCTGATCGCCCCGGATTGGCCAAGCCGATCATGGTATACGGATCTGCTGGACCTTCTGGTCTGCAATCCGGTTCCTCTGCCTCTGATGGACGATATTATCTTCCAGGGCAAGGCCCTTCACAACAATCCGTCAATGTTCAGATTGACTGCGTGGATGTTGTCAAGGAATCTAGAATTAAGGAGGGCTTTTCTGAGCAAGCAGCCATGTTTATGGCCAAAGCCAGGAGGGGGTCAACCTCCAGAGCATATAATTATAAAATCAACAGATTTGCAGAATGGTGCTCAAAAAGATGTATTGATCCAATGGATTCATCTATTCAGGTAGTAGCTGATTTCCTCTGTCACCTCTATGATGCCTATAGCCTCAAGCCTAACTCTATTGCTGGTTATAAGTCAGCTTTAATGTCTGTTATTCCTTGCTTGGCTAAGAGGGGAAGTGATGAAGTAAATACATTAAATGTATTAATTAAAGGCATGGGCAATCTAAGACCAAGGAATCCACCTGTGATTCCGTCTTGGAGTTTATCGCTAGTGCTTCAAGTACTAGGTGATAAGCCGTTTGAACCACTTAGTTCCATTTCTATGAAACTATTAACACTGAAGACTGTGTTTTTAATTGCTGCGGCCTCGGCTAGGCGTAGGAGTGAAATTCATGCCTTATCAGCTGAGGATGACCGTTTTGTGGTTTCAGGGGAAGGCCTTAAGCTGCTACCTAGGATTAATTTCTTGGCTAAAAATCAGTCGTTGAAATATCCAGGTCAACCTATTGTTTTGCCTGCTTTAACTAGATATGATCCTAATTCTAAAGCATGGTGTCCCGTTCGGGCGCTTCGCCGGTACAAACAACGTACGGCGGAGTGGCGCACCGACCAGTCGGCGTTATGGTTGTCTTATATTGAACCCCATGGCAGGGCTTCTAAGGACACCATTTCCAGGTGGATTGTAGAATGCATTCAGTTTTGCCATAAATACGCCACCGGGAAGCAGGTTGACGTGGCCAAGGCTCACAGTGTCCGCGGCGTAGTGACATCCACTGCCCTATTTAATGGGGTCCCTGTGGATGATATTATGTCGGTGGCTCAGTGGCACTGTGAGTCAAGTTTTACAGACCATTATCTCCGTGACACCTCTAATCCTCTCGCCTTGTCGATTTTGAAAAAATAACTAGGCATATATTTTTGATGGGGTTTCCTCATTGCTTATATATTTCACAATTAATTTATGGAAACAACCACTAATTTGGGACTACATCGTTCTTCACCAATGGGAAGAGGATGTCAGCAGCCATTTCAACAAGGTCAGTCTTGTGTATGTGTTGTCCATTGTTGATTGTCTTGTCACGTTACCCGTTATTAATATGATGATGGTTTTGTGTATTTATGTGGTTCATTGTTGAGAGTATACGAAAATGGAGTTTTTTCGTCTCTGTCCTGTAGTACATGGCACTTGTACGTAGAGAGCGTATAGGACATTGAGGTCATTCGACTCTTCCTCCCAGGAAGGAGGGGGGGGGGGGGGGGGAGCGCATATGACATTCGGTCATCTCTCATACATCGGGGGTGTTATCCGATGGTTAGTCAAATCCTGACTGTTTTTTCATACAGTTTCAGAAGTTTAAGTGCCTTAAACGCAGAAAAGCGTATAGGGATGAGCTGGTCTTTTGACCTCGCCTCCCTCCCGCCGAATTCACTGTCGAATTCTGGCAATATCAAAAGTATTAGAGAGGTAAGTATACTCTTGATGTGAAATAAACGAAATCAAGGATTTCTTTTTTCACGAGAGAGTTGATACTTACCTCCCTAGATACGGACCCGGCCTCTCCACCCCACAGAGGCTCGGTCTTCAGGCTCTTTATAGTTGCATGTGTATCAGCCAATAAATTAGTCAGAGGAAGTGCTAGTCTGCGCATGCGCGGTGGTGGGGCTGGCATCCGCCAGACTACGCTCTGACTCCCTGCCCAGTAGGGGCACCTAACTGTTTTAATCTGAGTGTTTATTGAGTGAAAGCCAATATTTAGCAATATCAAAAGTATTAGGGAGGTAAGTATCAACTCTCTCGTGAAAAAAGAAATCCTTGATTTCGTTTATTTTACAGACACAGCATAATCAATACATTCATACAGACAGACAGCATAGCCAGCACATTCATACAGATAGACAGCATAATCAGTACATTCATACAGACAGACAGCGCTGTCAATACATTTATGCTGACAGACAGCATAGTCAATCCATTCATACAGACAGACAGCATTATCAATACATTCATACAGATAGACGGCATAATCAGTACATTCATACAGACAGCATAGTCAATACATTCATACAGACAGACAGCATAATCAATACATTCATACAGACAGACAGCATAATCAATACATTCATACAGACAGACAGCATAATCAGTACATTCATACAGACAGACAGCATAATCAATACATTCATACAGACATACAGCATAATCAATACATTCATACAGACAGACAGCATAGCCAGAACATTCATACAAATAGACAGCATAATCAGTACATTCATACAGACAGACAGCATAATCAATACATTCATACAGACAGACAGCATAATAAATACATTCATACAGACAGACAGCATTGTCAATATATTCATACAGACACACAGCATAATCAATACATTCATACAGACAGACAGCATTGTCAATACATTCATACAGACAGACTGTATAATCAATACATTTGTACAGACAGAGCATTGTCAGTACATTCATACAGACAGACAGCATTGTCAGTACTGCATAATCAATACATTTGTACAGGCAGACAGCATTGTCAGTACATTCATACTGACAGACAGAATTGTCAATACATTCATACAGACAGACTGCATTGTCAGTACTGCATAATCAATACATTTGTACAGACAGACAGCATTGTTAGTACATTCATACTGACAGACAGAATTGTCAATACATTCATACAGACAGACTGCATTGTCAGTACTGCATAATCAATACATTTGTACAGACAGACAGCATTGTCAGTACATTCATACTGACAGACAGAATTGTCAATACATTCATACAGACAGACAGCATTGTCAGTACTGCATAATCAATACATTTGTACAGACAGACAGCATTGTTAGTACATTCATACAGACAGACAGCATTGTCAATGCATTCATACAGACAGAGCATAATCAATACATTCATACAGACAGACAGCATTATCAATACATTCATACAGACAGACAGCATAATCAATACATTCATACAGACAGACAGCATTGTCAATACATTCATACAGACAGATTGCATAATCAATACATTCATACAGACAGACTGCATTGACAGTACATTCATACAGACAGACAGCATTGACAGTACATTCATACACACAGACGGACAGCATAATCAGTACATTCATACAGACAGACAGTATTGTCACTACATTCATACAGACAGACAGCGTAATCAATACATTCATACAGACAGACAGCATAATCAATACATTCATACAGACAGACAGCATTGTCAATACATTCATACAGATAGACAGCATAATCAATACATTCATACAGACAGACAGCATTGTCAATACATTCTTACAGACAGACAGCATAATCAATATATTCATACAGACAGACAGCATAGCCAGCACATTCATACAGATAGACAGCATAATCAGTACATTCACACAGACAGACAGCGCTGTCAATACATTTATGCTGTGACTTTAAACATGCTGTGACTTTAAACATGCAGCTACATGCTGTGACTAAACATGCAGCTACATGCTATTACTTTAGACACGCAGCTACATGCTGTGACTTTAAACATGCAGCTACTTGCTGTGACTTTAAACACGTAGCTACATGCTGTGACTTTAAACGTGCTGTGACTTTAAACATGCAGCTACATGCTGTGACCTGAGCAGTAAAGATTTTAACACGCAGCTACATGCTGTGATGTAACAATTCAGAGAGTAATATCAGTACTAGGAGTTAACACGTGTCAGGCACTCAGGATGCCATAGTATCAACTTGTTACAATCACACTTTAAATATTTAATCTAGCACCACTGTACTAAAGAGAAAAACCCTAAAGGGGCGTAAATGATGCTCACAAAGGACAAGTTACAGTGGAGAAGGTTGAAGAAAACTAATTGCAGCTGAAAGATGCTTCCATTCCTTTCAGCCGCAGAACAGTCAGTCACTCATCATTATCATTTAAGGAACGTAGATCAATAATGCCAGGTTACTTCCAGGAGACTTGTATCCAGTATAATTTTCAAGACAGACAGACAGCATTGTCAATACATTCATACAGACAGACTGCATAATCAATACATTCATACAGACAGACAGCATTGACAGTACATTCATACATACAGACGGACAGCATAATCAGTACATTCATACAGACAGACACTATTGTCACTACATTCATACAGACAGACAGCGTAATCAATACATTCATGCAGACAGACAGCATAATCACTACATTCAGACAGACAGACAACATTGTCAATACATTCATACAGATAGACAGCATAATCAATACATTCATACAGACAGACAGCATTGTCAATACATTCTTACAGACAGACAGCATAATCAATACATTCATACAGACAGACGGCATAGCCCGCACATTCATACAGATAGACAGCATAATCAGTACATTCATACAGACAGACAGCGCTGTCAATACATTTATGCTGACAGACAGCGTAATCAATACATTCATACAGACAGACAGCATTGTCAATACATTCATACAGATAGACAGCATAATCAATACATTCATACAGACAGACAGCATTGTCAATACATTCTTACAGACAGACAGCATAATCAATACATTCATACAGACAGACGGCATAGCCCGCACATTCATACAGATAGACAGCATAATCAGTACATTCATACAGACAGACAGCATAATCAATACATTCATACAGACAGACAGCATAGCCAGTACATTCATACAAATAGACAGCATAATCAGTACATTCATACAGACAGACAGCGATGTCAATACATTTATGCTGACAGACAACATTGTCAATACATTCATACAGACAGACAGCATTGTCACTACATTCATACAGACAGACAGCATTGTCAATATATTCATTCAGACACACAGCATAATCAATGCATTCATACAGACAGACAGCATAATCAATACATTCATACAGACAGACTGCATAATCGATACATTTGTAGACAGAGCATTGTCAGTACATTCATACAGACAGACAGCATTGTCAGTACATTCATACAGACAGACTGCATAATCAATACACTTCTACAGACAGACAGCATTGTCAGTATATTCATACAGACAGACAGAATTGTCAATACATTCATAGAGACAGACTGCATAATCAATACATTTGTACAGACAGACAGCATTATTAGTACATTCATACAGACAGACAGCATTGTCAATGCATTCATACAGACAGAGCATAATCAATGCATTCATACATACAGACAGACAGCATTATCAATACATTCATACAGACAGACAGCATAATTAATACATTCATAAGGACAGACAGCATAATCAGTACATTCATACAGACAGACAGCATAGTCAATACATTCATACAGACGGACAGCATAATCAGTGCATTCATACAGACAGACAGTATTGTCACTACATTCAGACAGACAGACAACATTGTCAATACATTCATACAGATAGACAGCATAATCAATACATTCATACAGACAGACAGCATTGTCAATACATTCTTACAGACAGACAGCATAATCAATACATTCATACAGACAGACGGCATAGCCCGCACATTCATACAGATAGGCAGCATAATCAGTACATTCATACAGACAGACAGCGCTGTCAATACATTTATGCTGACAGACAGCGTAATCAATACATTCATACAGACAGACAGCATAATCAATACATTCATACAGACAGACAGCATTGTCAATACATTCATACAGATAGACAGCATAATCAATACATTCATACAGACAGACAGCATTGTCAATACATTCTTACAGACAGACAGCATAATCAATACATTCATACAGACAGACGGCATAGCCCGCACATTCATACAGATAGACAGCATAATCAGTACATTCATACAGACAGACAGCATAATCAATACATTCATACAGACAGACAGCATAGCCAGTACATTCATACAAATAGACAGCATAATCAGTACATTCATACAGACAGACAGCGATGTTAATACATTTATGCTGACAGACAACATTGTCAATACATTCATACAGACAGACAGCATTGTCACTACATTCATACAGACAGACAGCATTGTCAATATATTCATTCAGACAGACAACATTGTCAATACATTCATACAGATAGACAGCATAATCAATACATTCATACAGACAGACAGCATTGTCAATACATTCTTACAGACAGACAGCATAATCAATACATTCATACAGACAGACGGCATAGCCCGCACATTCATACAGATAGGCAGCATAATCAGTACATTCATACAGACAGACAGCGCTGTCAATACATTTATGCTGACAGACAGCGTAATCAATACATTCATACAGACAGACAGCATAATCAATACATTCATACAGACAGACAGCATTGTCAATACATTCATACAGATAGACAGCATAATCAATACATTCATACAGACAGACAGCATTGTCAATACATTCTTACAGACAGACAGCATAATCAATACATTCATACAGACAGACGGCATAGCCCGCACATTCATACAGATAGACAGCATAATCAGTACATTCATACAGACAGACAGCATAATCAATACATTCATACAGACAGACAGCATAGCCAGTACATTCATACAAATAGACAGCATAATCAGTACATTCATACAGACAGACAGCGATGTTAATACATTTATGCTGACAGACAACATTGTCAATACATTCATACAGACAGACAGCATTGTCACTACATTCATACAGACAGACAGCATTGTCAATATATTCATTCAGACACACAGCATAATCAATACATTCATAGAGACAGACAGCATTGTCAATACATTCATACAGACAGACTGCATAATCAATACATTTGTAGACAGAGCATTGTCAGTACATTCATACAGACAGACAGCATTGTCAGTATATTCATACAGACAGACAGAATTGTCAATACATTCATAGAGACAGACTGCATAATCAATACATTTGTACAGACAGACAGCATTGTTAGTACATTCATACAGACAGACAGCATTGTCAATGCATTCATACAGACAGAGCATAATCAATGCATTCATACAGACAGACAGCATAATTAATACATTCATAAGGACAGACAGCATAATCAGTACATTCATACAGACAGACAGCATAGTCAATACATTCATACAGACGGACAGCATTGTCAATGCATTCATACAGACAGAGCATAATCAATACATTCATACAGACAGACAGCATAATCAATACATTCATACAGACAGACTGCATAATCAATACATTTGTACAGACAGAGCATTGTCAGTACATTCATACAGACAGACGGCATTGTCAGTACATTCATACAGACAGACTGCATAATCAATACATTTGTTCAGACAGACAGCATTGTCAGTACATTCATACAGACAGACAGAATTGTCAATACATTCATACAGACAGACTGCATAATCAATACATTTGTAGACAGAGCATTGTCAGTACATTCATACAGACAGACAGCATTGTCAGTACATTCATACAGACAGACTGCATAATCAATACACTTCTACAGACAGACAGCATTGTCAGTATATTCATACAGACAGACAGAATTGTCAATACATTCATAGAGACAGACTGCATAATCAATACATTTGTACAGACAGACAGCATTATTAGTACATTCATACAGACAGACAGCATTGTCAATGCATTCATACAGACAGAGCATAATCAATGCATTCATACATACAGACAGACAGCATTATCAATACATTCATACAGACAGACAGCATAATTAATACATTCATAAGGACAGACAGCATAATCAGTACATTCATACAGACAGACAGCATAGTCAATACATTCATACAGACGGACAGCATAATCAGTGCATTCATACAGACAGACAGTATTGTCACTACATTCAGACAGACAGACAACATTGTCAATACATTCATACAGATAGACAGCATAATCAATACATTCATACAGACAGACAGCATTGTCAATACATTCTTACAGACAGACAGCATAATCAATACATTCATACAGACAGACGGCATAGCCCGCACATTCATACAGATAGGCAGCATAATCAGTACATTCATACAGACAGACAGCGCTGTCAATACATTTATGCTGACAGACAGCGTAATCAATACATTCATACAGACAGACAGCATAATCAATACATTCATACAGACAGACAGCATTGTCAATACATTCATACAGATAGACAGCATAATCAATACATTCATACAGACAGACAGCATTGTCAATACATTCTTACAGACAGACAGCATAATCAATACATTCATACAGACAGACGGCATAGCCCGCACATTCATACAGATAGACAGCATAATCAGTACATTCATACAGACAGACAGCATAATCAATACATTCATACAGACAGACAGCATAGCCAGTACATTCATACAAATAGACAGCATAATCAGTACATTCATACAGACAGACAGCGATGTTAATACATTTATGCTGACAGACAACATTGTCAATACATTCATACAGACAGACAGCATTGTCACTACATTCATACAGACAGACAGCATTGTCAATATATTCATTCAGACAGACAACATTGTCAATACATTCATACAGATAGACAGCATAATCAATACATTCATACAGACAGACAGCATTGTCAATACATTCTTACAGACAGACAGCATAATCAATACATTCATACAGACAGACGGCATAGCCCGCACATTCATACAGATAGGCAGCATAATCAGTACATTCATACAGACAGACAGCGCTGTCAATACATTTATGCTGACAGACAGCGTAATCAATACATTCATACAGACAGACAGCATAATCAATACATTCATACAGACAGACAGCATTGTCAATACATTCATACAGATAGACAGCATAATCAATACATTCATACAGACAGACAGCATTGTCAATACATTCTTACAGACAGACAGCATAATCAATACATTCATACAGACAGACGGCATAGCCCGCACATTCATACAGATAGACAGCATAATCAGTACATTCATACAGACAGACAGCATAATCAATACATTCATACAGACAGACAGCATAGCCAGTACATTCATACAAATAGACAGCATAATCAGTACATTCATACAGACAGACAGCGATGTTAATACATTTATGCTGACAGACAACATTGTCAATACATTCATACAGACAGACAGCATTGTCACTACATTCATACAGACAGACAGCATTGTCAATATATTCATTCAGACACACAGCATAATCAATACATTCATAGAGACAGACAGCATTGTCAATACATTCATACAGACAGACTGCATAATCAATACATTTGTAGACAGAGCATTGTCAGTACATTCATACAGACAGACAGCATTGTCAGTATATTCATACAGACAGACAGAATTGTCAATACATTCATAGAGACAGACTGCATAATCAATACATTTGTACAGACAGACAGCATTGTTAGTACATTCATACAGACAGACAGCATTGTCAATGCATTCATACAGACAGAGCATAATCAATGCATTCATACAGACAGACAGCATAATTAATACATTCATAAGGACAGACAGCATAATCAGTACATTCATACAGACAGACAGCATAGTCAATACATTCATACAGACGGACAGCATTGTCAATGCATTCATACAGACAGAGCATAATCAATACATTCATACAGACAGACAGCATAATCAATACATTCATACAGACAGACTGCATAATCAATACATTTGTACAGACAGAGCATTGTCAGTACATTCATACAGACAGACGGCATTGTCAGTACATTCATACAGACAGACTGCATAATCAATACATTTGTTCAGACAGACAGCATTGTCAGTACATTCATACAGACAGACAGAATTGTCAATACATTCATACAGACAGACTGCATAATCAATACATTTGTACAGACAGACGGCATTGTCAGTACATTCATACAGACAGACAGCATAGCCAACACATTCATACAGATAGACAGCATAATCAATACATTCATACAGACAGACTGCATAATCAATACATTTGTACAGACAGAGCATTGTCAGTACATTCATACAGACAGACAGCATTGTCAGTACATTCATACAGACAGGCTGCATAATCAATACATTTGTTCAGATAGACAGCATTGTCAGTACATTCATACAGACAGACAGAATTGTCAATACATTCATACGGACAGACTGCATAATCAATACATTTGTACAGACAGACGGCATTGTCAGTACATTCATACAGACAGACAGCATAGCCAACACATACAGATAGACAGCATAATCAGTACATTCATACAGACAGACAGCGCTGTCAATACATTTATACTGACAGACAGCTTAGTCAATCCATTCATACAGACAGACCACATAATCAGTACATTCATACAGACAGACCACATAAACTAGTATATTCATACAGACAGACAGCGCTGTCAATACATTTATGCTGACAGACAGCATAGTCAATCCATTCATACAGACAGCCAGCATAATCAGTACATTCATACAGACAGCCAGCATAATCAATACATTCATACAGACAGACAGCATAATCAATACATTCATACAGACAGACAGCATTGTCAATACATTCATACAGACAGACAGCATTGTCAATACATTCATACAGACAGACAGCATAATCAATACATTCACACAGACAGACAGCATTGTCAATATATTCATACAGACACACAGCATAATCAGTACATTCATACAGACAGACAACGTTGTCAATACATTCATACAGACAGACAGCATTGTCAATACATTCATACAGACAGACAGCATAATCAATACATTCATACAGACAGACCACATAATCAGTACATTCATACAGACAGACCACATAATCAGTACATTCATACAGACAGACCACATAATCAGTACATTCATACAGACAGACAGCATAGCCAGCACATTCATACAGATAGACAGCGTAATCAGTACATTCATACAGACAGACAGCGCTGTCAATACGTTAATGCTGACAGACAGCATAGTCAATCCATTCATACAGATAGACAGCATAATCAGTACATTCATACAGACAGATAACATTGTCAATACATTCATACAGACAGCCAGCATTGTCAATACATTCATACAGACAGACAGCATAATCAATACATTCATACAGACAGACAGCATTGTCAATATATTCATACAGACACACTGCATAATCAGTACATTCATACAGACAGACAACATTGTCAATACATTCATACAGACAGACAGCATTGTCAATACATTCATACAGACAGACAACATAATCAATACATTCATACAGACAGACCACATAATCAGTACATTCATACAGACAGACCACATAATCAGTACATTCATACAGACAGACGGCATAGCCAGAACATTCATACAGATAGACAGCATAATCAGTACATTCATACAGACAGACAGCATTGTCAATATATTCATACAGACACACAGCATAATCAGTACATTCATACAGACAGACAACATTGTCAATACATTCATACAGACAGACAGCGCTGTCAATACATTTATGCTGACAGACAGCATAGTCAATCCATTCATACAGACAGACCACATAATCAGTACATTCATACAGACAGACCACATAATCAGTACATTAATACAGACAGACAGCATAATCAGTACATTCATACAGACAGACAACATTGTCAATTTATTCATACAGACAGACAGCATTGTCAATACATTCATACAGACAGACAGCATAATCAGGACATTCATACAGACAGACAACATTGTCAATACATTCATACAGACAGCCAGCATTGTCAATACATTCATACAGACAGACAGCATAATCAATACATTCATACAGACAGACAGCATTGTCAATATATTCATACAGACACACGGCATAATCAGTACATTCATACATACAGACAGACAACATTGTCAATACATTCATACAGACAGACAGCATTGTCAATACATTCATACAGACAGACAGCATAATCAATACATTCATATAGACAGACCACATAATCAGTACATTCATACAGACAGAGCATAATCAGTACATTCATACAGACAGACCACATAATCAGTACATTCATACAGACAGACGCATAGCCAGAACATTCATACAGACACACAGCATAATCAGTACATTCCTACATACAAACAACTTAGGGATGAGTTGGAACAGAATTGGGTGGGATGAGTATGGTGCGAGAGTGGGATGGGATATTGGGCGTGATGGAATGTGGTGTGGGATGGAATATGGTGCAAGATTGGGATTGGATGAGGTCTGGGCTGGGATGAGGGCTGGGGTGCGATGAGGTATTGGATGAGACCTGGGTTGGATGGAATATGGTGCAAGATGAGGACTGGGTGGGATGGAATATGGTGCGAGATGAGGTCTGGGGTGGGATGACGTCTGGGTAGGGTGGAATATGGTGCAAGATGAAGTCATGTTGGATGAGGTCATGTGGGATGAGGTTTGTGGTAGGATCAGGTCTGGGTGGGATGAAGTCTGTGGTGGGATGAGGTCTGGGTGTGATAAGGTCTGGTGTGGGATGAGGTCTGGGTGGGATGAGGTCTGGGGTGGAATGGTGTTTATCGATAATAGTGTGATGGTATTGTGTTATTTTTCTGTCTGTGTTATACTCAGTTATCCCGGGTTTTCAGACAGTGAAGAGAGCTTTGCTTTGGATGACCTGTTAGTTGGATTTGATGAAGGTGATGAAGAGAAAATTGCTAAGACTGTGATGTTACCTCTTCTCAAATTTATGGACAATGATGTAAGTCATGCTAGTGTTAGCTCACTTTACATTGAGTCCTAAGTCAATGATGTAAGCATTATTAGCTCACTTTACTCCAGGTTCCGAGTGACCCCGCGCGATGACATGCTAGTATTAACTCACTTTAACCCAGGTCCCGAGTGACCCCGCGCGATGACACGCTAGTATTAGCTCACTTTAACCCAGACCCCGAGCGAGCCCGCACGATAGGTCCCGAGCGAGCCCGCACGATGACACGCTAGTATTAGCTCACTTTACCCCAGGTCCTGAGTGACCCCACGCGATGACATGCTAGTATTAGCTCACTTTAACCCAGGCCCCGAGCGAGCCCGCACGATGACACGCTAGTATTACCTCACTTTACCCCAGGTCCTGAGTGACCCCGCGCGATGACGCAAATATTAGCTCACTTTACCCCAGGTCCTGAGTGACCCCACGCAATGACATGCTAGTATTAGCTCACTTTGCACCAGGTCCAACCCTCCTGAGTGAACCAGCGCGATGACATGCTAGTATTAGCTCACTTTACCCCAGGTCCTGAGTGACCCCGCGCGATGACATGCTAGTATTAGCTCACTTTACCCCAGGTCCTGAGTGTCCCTGCATGATGACATGCTAGTATTAGCTCACTTTACCCCAGGTCCTGCGTGACCCCGTGTGATGACATGCTGGTATTAGCTCACTTTACCCCAGGTCCTGAGTGACCCCATGCGATGACATGCTAGTATTAGCTCACTTTACCTTAGGTCCTGAGTGAACCTGCGCGATGATATGCTAGTATTAGCTCACTTTACCCCAGGTCCTGAGTGAACCCGCGCGATGACAAGCTAGTATCACCTCACTTTACCCCAGGTCCTGAGTGAACCTGCGCAATGACATGCTAGTATTAGCTCACTTTACCCCAGGTCCTGAGTGAACCCGCGCGATGACATGCTAGTATTAGCTCACTTTACCCCAGGTATTGAGTGAACCTGCGCGATGACATGCTAGTATTAGCTCACTTTACCCAAGGTCCTGAGTGAACCTGCGCGATGACATGCTAGTATTAGCTCACTTTACCCCAGGTCCTGAGTGACCCCGCGTGATGACATGCTAGTATTAGCTCACTTTACCCCAGGTACCGAGTGACCCGATGACATGGATGCAAATTCTGTTGAATAGCAATGTACTCATAAGTTTGAGATTGGAGAGTAGGATGAGATGTGATACAAAAATTATTACCAAGAAAAGGAATAAGTAGAAATATCGGGTAAGAAAACAATAGTTTGTCTGTAATTGTATCAATAGGCATTATAGCCATACACTACAAACAATCAGTCAGGTGAGATAAGAGCATTAAAACCATACACAACAAACATTCAGTCAGGCGAGATAATAGCATTATAACCATACACAACAAACATTCACTCAGGTGAGATAAGAGCATTATAACCATACACTACAAACATTCAGTCAGGTGAGATAAGAGCATTAAAACCATACACTACAAACATTCAGTCAGGTGAGATAAGAGCATTAAAACCATACACTACAAACAATCAGTCAGGTGAGATAAGAGCATTATAACCATACACAACAAACATTCAGTCAGGTGAGATAAGAGCATTATAACCATACACTACAAACATTCAGTCAGGTGAGATAAGAGCATTATAACCATACACTACAAACAATCAGTCAGGTGAGATAAGAGCATTATAACCATACACTACAAACATTCAGTCAGGTGAGATAAGAGCATTATAACCATACACTACAAACATTCAGGCAGGTGAGATAAGAGCATTAAAACCATACACTACAAACAATCAGTCAGGTGAGATAAGAGCATTATAACCATACACTACAAACATTCAGTCAGGTGAGATAAGAGCATTATAACCATACACTACAAACATTCAGTCAGGTGAGATAAGAGCATTATAGCCATACACTACAAACATTCAGTCAGGTGAGATAAGAGCATTATAACCATACACAACAAACATTCAGTCAGGTGAGATAAGAGCATTATAACCATACACTACAAACATTCAGTCAGGTGAGATAAGAGCATTATAACCATACACTACAAACATTCAGTCAGGCGAGATAAGAGCATTAAAACCATACACTACAAACATTCAGTCAGGCGAGATAAGAGCATTATAACCATACACTACAAACATTCAGTCAGGCGAGATAAGAGCATTATAACCACACACTACAAACATTCAGTCAGGCGAGATAAGAGCATTATAACCATACACTACAAACATTCAGTCAGGTGAGATAAGAGCATTATAACCATACACTACAAACATTCAGGCAGGTGAGATAAGAGCATTAAAACCATACACTACAAACAATCAGTCAGGTGAGATAAGAGCATTATAACCATACACTACAAACATTCAGTCAGGTGAGATAAGAGCATTATAACCATACACTACAAACATTCAGTCAGGTGAGATAAGAGCAGTATAGCCATACACTACAAACATTCAGTCAGGTGAGATAAGAGCATTATAACCATACACTACAAACATTCAGTCAGGCGAGATAAGAGCATTAAAACCATACACTACAAACATTCAGTCAGGCGAGATAAGAGCATTATAACCATACACTACAAACATTCAGTCAGGCGAGATAAGAGCATTATAACCATACACTACAAACATTCAGTCAGGCGAGATAAGAGCATTATAACCATACACTACAAACATTCAGTCAGGCGAGATAAGAGGATTATAACCATACACAACAAACATTCAGTCAGGCGAGATAAGAGCATTATAACCATACACTACAAACATTCAGTCAGGCGAGATAAGAGCATTATAACCATACACTACAAACATTCAGTCAGGCGAGATAAGAGCATTATAACCATACACTACAAACATTCAGTCAGGTGAGATAAGAGCATTATAACCATACACTACAAACATTCAGTCAGGTTAGATAAGAGCATTATAACCATACACTACAAACATTCAGTCAGGTGAGATAAGAGCATTATAACCATACACTACAAACATTCAGTCAGGCGAGATAAGAGCATTAAAACCATACACTACAAACATTCAGTCAGGCGAGATAAGAGCATTATAACCATACACTACAAACATTCAGTCAGGCGAGATAAGAGCATTATAACCACACACTACAAACATTCAGTCAGGCGAGATAAGAGCATTATAACCATACACTACAAACATTCAGTCAGGTGAGATAAGAGCATTATAACCATACACTACAAACATTCAGTCAGGTGAGATAAGAGCATTATAACCATACACTACAAACATTCAGTCAGGTGAGATAAGAGCATTATAGCCATACACTACAAACATTCAGTCAGGTGAGATAAGAGCATTATAACCATACACTACAAACATTCAGTCAGGCGAGATAAGAGCATTAAAACCATACACTACAAACATTCAGTCAGGCGAGATAAGAGCATTATAACCATACACTACAAACATTCAGTCAGGCGAGATAAGAGCATTATAACCATACACTACAAACATTCAGTCAGGCGAGATAAGAGCATTATAACCATACACTACAAACATTCAGTCAGGTGAAATAAGAGCATTATACACATACACTACAAACATTCAGTCAGGTGAGATAAGAGCATTATAACCATACACTACAAACATTCAGTCAGGCGAGATAAGAGCATTAAAACCATACACTACAAACATTCAGTCAGGCGAGATAAGAGCATTATAACCCTACACTACAAACATTCAGTCAGGCGAGATAAGAGCATTATAACCATACACAACAAACATTCAGTCAGGTGAGATAAGAGCATTAAAACCATACACTGCAAACATTCAGTCAGGTGAGATAAGAGCATTAAAACCATACACTACAAACAATCAGTCAGGTGAGATAAGAGCATTATAACCATACACTACAAACATTCAGTCAGGTGAGATAAGAGCATTAAAACCATACACTACAAACATTCAGTCAGGTGAGATAAGAGCATTATAACCATACACAACAAGCATTCAGTCAGGTGAGATAAGAGCATTATAACCATACACAACAAACATTCAGTCAGGTGAGATAAGAGCATTATAACCATACACTACAAACATTCAGTCAGGCGAGATAAGAGCATTATAACCATACACAACAAACATTCAGTCAGGTGAGATAAGAGCATTATAATCATACACTACAAACATTCAGTCAGGTGAGATAAGAGCATTATAACCATACACTACAAACATTCAGGCAGGTGAGATAAGAGCATTATAACCATACACTACAAACATTCAGTCAGGCGAGATAAGAGCATTATAACCATACACTACAAACATTCAGTCAGGTTAGATAAGAGCATTATAACCATACACAACAAACATTCAGTCAGGTGAGATAAGAGCATTATAACCATACACTACAAACATTCAGTCAGGCGAGATAAGAGCATTATAACCATACACAACAAACATTCAGTCAGGTGAGATAAGAGCATTATAACCATACACAACAAACATTCAGTCAGGTGAGATAAGAGCATTATAACCATACACAACAAACATTCAGTCAGGTGAGATAAGAGCATTATAACCATACACTACAAACATTCAGTCAGGTGAGATAAGAGCATTATAACCATACACTACAAACAATCAGTCAGGTGAGATAAGAGCATTATAACCATACACAACAAACATTCAGTCAGGTGAGATAAGAGCATTATAACCATACACAACAAACATTCAGTCAGGTGAGATAAGAGCATTATAACCATACACAACAAACATTCAGTCAGGTGAGATAAGAGCATTAAAACCATACACTGCAAACATTCAGTCAGGTGAGATAAGAGCATTAAAACCATACACTACAAACAATCAGTCAGATGAGATAAGAGCATTATAACCATACACTACAAACATTCAGTCAGGTGAGATAAGAGCATTATAACCATACACTACAAACAATCAGTCAGATGAGATAAGAGCATTATAACCATACACAACAAACATTCAGTCAGGTGAGATAAGAGCATTAAAACCATACACTGCAAACATTCAGTCAGGTGAGATAAGAGCATTAAAACCATACACTACAAACAATCAGTCAGATGAGATAAGAGCATTATAACCATACACTACAAACATTCAGTCAGGTGAGATAAGAGCATTAAAACCATACACTACAAACAATCAGTCAGATGAGATAAGAGCATTATAACCATACACAACAAACATTCAGTCAGGTGAGATAAGAGCATTATAACCATACACTACAAACATTCAGTCAGGTGAGATAAGAGCATTAAAACCATACACTACAAACATTCAGTCAGGTGAGATAAGAGCATTATAACCATACACAACAAGCATTCAGTCAGGTGAGATAAGAGCATTATAACCATACACAACAAACATTCAGTCAGGTGAGATAAGAGCATTATAACCATACACTACAAACATTCAGTCAGGCGAGATAAGAGCATTATAACCATACACAACAAACATTCAGTCAGGTGAGATAAGAGCATTATAACCATACACTACAAACATTCAGTCAGGCGAGATAAGAGCATTATAACCATACACTACAAACATTCAGGCAGGCGAGATAAGAGCATTATAACCATACACTACAAACATTCAGTCAGGCGAGATAAGAGCATTATAACCATACACTACAAACATTCAGTCAGGTGAGATAAGAGCATTATAACCATACACTACAAACATTCAGTCAGGTGAGATAAGAGCATTATAACCATACACTACAAACATTCAGTCAGGCGAGATAAGAGCATTAAAACCATACACAACAAACATTCAGTCAGGTGAGATAAGATCATTATAACCATACACTACAAACATTCAGTCAGGTGAGATAAGAGCATTATACACATACACTACAAACATTCAGTCAGGTGAGATAAGAGCATTATAACCATACACTACAAACATTCAGTCAGGTGAGATAAGAGCATTATAACCCTACACTACAAACATTCAGTCAGGCGAGATAAGAGCATTATAACCATACACTACAAACATTCAGTCAGGCGAGATAAGAGCATTATAACCATACACTACAAACATTCAGTCAGGTGAGATAAGAGCATTAAAACCATACACTACAAACATTCAGTCAGGTGAGATAAGAGCATTATAACCATACACTACAAACATTCAGTCAGGCGAGATAAGAGCATTATAACCATACACTACAAACATTCAGTCAGGCGAGATAAGAGCATTATAACCATACACTACAAACATTCAGTCAGGCGAGATAAGAGCATTATAACCATACACTACAAACATTCAGTCAGGCGAGATAAGAGCATTATAGCCATACACAACAAACAATCAGTCAGGCGAGATAAGAGCATTATAACCATACACTACAAACATTCAGTCAGGCGAGATAAGAGCATTATAACCATACACAACAAACAATCAGTCAGGCGAGATAAGAGCATTATAACCATACACTACAAACATTCAGTCAGGTGAGATAAGAGCATTATAACCATACACTACAAACATTCAGTCAGGTGAGATAAGAGCATTATAGCCATACACAACAAACATTCAGTCAGGCGAGATAACAGATGTTGTAATGCAGCTTTTAAAATGACTTGATAATGTTTAGCAGCTTCCCGTATGCCAGATGTGGGATTTAACAACAGGCCAGAAATTACACATTTATCATCTATGGAATATTTTGAAACTAATTTGACTGGAAGATGTTGCTGCCTGGTCACAGGCAGCAACAGGTTCCAGTCAAATTAGTTTCAAAATATTCAACAGCTTTGCTGTATAGTTGTCATTGAGAAATTGGAATTTTTATGGTTAAAGAGATTAATCGTTAAAAACAAACCTTTTCTTATTCTCTACTGACAGTTTGTGAAATTAATGCGGACATTGCCGGTACCTGATGGTGGATCTGTTAAGCCAAAGATTGCTGGTGCCTCTGCCTCCGCCGCCATTGAAGATGATGACGATGAATCTGAAGATGGTATTTGCTGAAGAAGACAATGTAATAAAGGGATACTTCTCGCAAAACAGGACTTGAACGATTTACTGCTCATAGATGAGATGTTAAATTAGGCTTAGTCGTCAGAAATAATAATTGTATCTGGAAAATACGAGCTTCCATGAACACACTTTCTTAAATATAAATATTTCGGGCACATCGGAGCAGCTTCCGAGAATCAAATGGACTGGCACAAATGCAATAGCCTTGTCATGGTGAGAGTAGTAATATATGTACTGGTGCTCTCATGTGCTGTGAGGAACCTAGCTGTGTATCTGCTGGTAAACAAAATATCATATGTTTTTCATTTTTATAATGAGTTAGCACTAGATATGAAATCAAGAGCGGATAAAGTAATGAAATTAAGTCCATCTCACTAGTTGGTAAATACATACAGTACAGCTCATAAATACATACAGTACAGCTCATACATACATACAGTACAGCTCATAAATACATACAGTACAGCTCATATATACATACAGTACAGCTCATAAATACATACAGTACAGCTCATATATACATACAGTACAGCTCATAAATACATACAGTACAGCTCATAAATACATACAGTACAGCTCATACATACATACAGTACAGCTCATAAATACATACAGTACAGCTCATAAATACATACAGTACAGCTCATAAATACATACAGTACAGCTCATATATACATACAGTACAGCTCATAAATACATACAGTACAGCTCATAAATACTTACAGTACAGCTCATAAATGCATACAGTACAGCTCATGCATACATACAGTACAGTTCATAAATGCATACAGTATAGCTCATGAATACATACATACAGTACAGCTAATGCATAAATACATACAGTACAGCTCATAAATACATACAGTACAGCTCATAAATACATACAGTACAGCTCATAAATACATACAGTACAGCACATAAATACATACAGTACAGCTCATAAATACATACAGTACAGCTCATGCATACATACAGTACAGCTCATACATACATACAGTACAGCTCATGCATACATACAGTACAGCTCATACATACATACATACAGTACAGCTCATAAATACATACAGTACAGCTCATGCATACATACAGTACAGCTCTTACATACATAAACTACAGCTCATAAATGCATACAGTACAGCTCATGCATACATACAGTACAGCTCATAAATGCATACAGTACAGCTCATAAATAACTTGTGTTTCCAAAACAACAACAGAAACATGTTAGTTAATAACATGTTGGCTAATTTGACCATTGTTGGATTAAAGGACATTGCTGCTTTAGGCATAATACTCATGGTGTGAGTTGCTCACATTCTGTGCCAGTAGTTCAGGCAGTGATGGTGTGATTTGCTCACATTCTGTGCCAGTAGTTTCATCAGGCAGACATGATGTGATTTGCTCACATTCTGTGCCAGTAGTTTCATCAGGTGGCCATGGTATGATTTGTTCACATTCCCTTCTTGACATTTCTTACATTTTTAAAAATTAATTAACAAATGAAAGTGTGACATTTCTTCTCTGAAGTGCAAAGCTTATTGTTATACTTGTCATGCGTATACTCGTCACATTGAATGTATGTGTGTGCGTGCATGTGGTGATGTGTGTGCGTGCATGTGTGTGCACATTCGTGAGTGTGCACATGTGCTTACTAATACATTAAATAAACATTCCCACCCACCCCAACCCTTTTCAGAAATGTACTTTACTGGCTATTTAAGAATAATTGTGATTACTCGATTACCGTTTTTATTCGAGGAAAAGATGCTAGCTTGTATTGGACGCAGGCTAAATTTTGGCCAAAAGCCTCCCCAAAAATCCTTATACCCATAGAAAGGACGCATAGAGAAATTGAAATCCATTCTCTAAAATGGTTAAAACTCGCATAGCTACTACCACGAAAATCGGACGCATTTTCAGTACACATGCTTACCACCGTACCACTATATTTAATGTATGCCTAAAAAGTATCACCATGTAAGTGAAATTATTAATGGGACAGCCTAAATATTGTGTATCTTCAATAAAGATTGTTTATTACATCAAAATCAATACTACTTTTGACATATAATGTCGCCTAGAAAATATAGAAATCATGCAACATTAGGAATGTGGTAAGATCACCAGTTGTGTTTACTAGATTTCTTCTAATATCTGCCATTTTCTATTTTCATTGGCTTGTCAAAAAACTAATATTGGAACAGTGTTTTCTCTCATATTGTGCATTAATTAGCTCACCTGGCCAGAATGGCCAAGTGAGCTTATGCCATGGCGACCGGCCGGCGTCCATCCGTCCGTCCGTCAACTTTTTCCTTTAAACGACTTCTTCTCAATAACCACTGGGCCGATTTCAATTATATTTGGCAGGAAGTATCCTTAGGGCATAGGGATCAAGTTTGTTCAAACAAAGCCGATTTGGCCGGTGGCCATCTTGGATTTTGGCCGATTTTAGGAAATGGCTTTAAAAATCTTCTCCGAAACTGCTTGGTGGATTGATTCATGAATGGATCGGGCTGAAATTTTGGGGATATGATTATGGACTAAGGGCCATTAAAGTTTGTTCATGGGAAGTTGATAGGTAAAAAACATGGCCGCCGTGGACCAATCAAATTTTAGCGTGTTTGGCTGCCATATTCAATTTTTTTATTTCATGGATTGTGAAGCCGAAATTGGTTTTCTTAACTCCGCTTACTTGTCAGTCAGCTATCGTATAGCAATAACCCTATCCATCTTCTGCATGTCCGTCCATCCATCTGTTTGTCCGTCACCAACAATGACGGCTCATTTTGTTATTTCTTGACGGATTGACACCAAACTTGGTCACAATGTTAATGACGGCATCTAATATCTGTGTTGTGAAAATGAAACTGATAGGACGTCAAATGCCAGAGTTATCACTCCTTAAATATTTGCAGTCTCACTTTCATAGGGCAAATGGTTTGTTCCCACCTTCTTATCACCATGTCAGATTTTATTGCCAAACTAGATATTAAATTCCAATTAACAGATTAACCTTTCCAATACTGCAGAAATATTTAAGATATGTATTATGTGCTCTGACTTCTATGCTCTTAAAAATATTTGAAATGTATTTGATTGAAATTTGTTGCTGCCTTTGGCAGCAATGAAAGTTGTTGCTGCCTAAGGCAGCAATGACTTTCAGTCAAATTATTTTCTAAATCAACTCCAGCTCACCCTACCCCTGCTGCTAACTTGGTGATTCAGCCAGATGTGCATGTGTTAAATGGATTGTGTGGTGGTGGGGAATAACCTGCTATAAAGACCACCTACCTGCCTTTAGAGACCATTTTCTTCAAATTGTATTTAAACCTCTAGTAAGCGTCTGACTGAGTTTTTGCAGACGACATATTCCAAAGGTTATATCTCTGAACGTGATAAATATTTTGAAAACAATTGGACTGAAAGTTGTTGGTGGCTAAGCCACCAACAACTTTCAGTCCAATTGTTTTCAAAATATTCAACAAGTCAAGAGCTTTTGAAAATTGAAATTATTGGCTGCACTGGCTTGCAGCAGTGAGACAGTTAAGAAACCAGCTGTTGTTAGCACTGATATCATCTATTTTCACTTAAACATTGTTCAAAATCACTAATGCAAAAAAAAACAGTCCAGAGATTGTTGTCAATATCTCGAAAACTAAATCATTTGACTGAAAGTCATTGGAAGTGACACCGATAGATGTAAAACTTAAGTAAGATTAGTTTGATATGCCAATGTTCCAGGTGAGCGATACAGGCCCATTGGGCTTCTTGTTTTGTAATGCTGACCAACATTAAATGATCCAAAACGGAATCAAGATGTGCCACAAAAATTGCTTGAAAGTCGGAGAATTAAGATGAGAAAAAGCCCTTAAGTAGGCGAGCCACTGGATCTTTTGCGATTGGAGGCGCGGTGTTCTTGTGAGATCTCATATGCTAATGAGAGTTTGTTATCAAACGTGTATGGATCAGACCTAAAGTACAATACTTAGTTCCTGTCGCGCAATGATAATAGATAGTATTCAGAGTTCCGAGTCCCGAATATTTATATCTGAGTACTCACTTTAAATAAAGTTCTTTTGCAATTGGAGGCGAATCACATGATTTATCATTTCTCGACACCATTTTGTGTCAAATTCAGTATTAATTTTGATGTAATAAATGATCTTTATTAATATGTTACGCAATGTTTAGGCACTTTAATAATTTCACTTCCGCGATGATGTTTTTGAGGTATACATAAAACATAGTTGTAATGCGGCGAGAATGTGTACCGCGAAATTGAGTTCAATTTTCGTGGTATAATTTTTAAGTTTTTTAGAAAACTTTGTACCAAAACCTGTGCTCAAAGAATGTACTCGATTATAGGATACACCCACTTCCTAGAACATGTAATTTGACAAAAAAACACATGGTTTAGTCAATATTTAACGGTAATCAGTGTGGGTACAAATTATCCTGATATAACAACAAAGATATATCAATGATGAAAGCGGCAAGGATGTTTAGAAATTTCAATTTTCAGGCCAAAAGAAGACTATTTTTGAAAATGTGTCACTGGAATGCTTGCATCGAGCCAGTCATTCCGGTGATACATTTTCAAAAACATGGTAGTCTTCTCATGGCCTGCAAATGAGACATAATATTTGCCGAGCAAAATGACAATTTCCTTGACCGATCGCATTAAAGAGTAATTAAAAGGTAGGTTTTGAAATATTTTATGTAATAGAAATTATTGACGATTATTTGACTTGTTGAGTCAGATGAGTAGCACTGGGTTAGTGCCTGCTATTTATAGGTAATTGGGTATGTCTTCTACTTGATTTTTAGCTCACCTGACCCGAAGGGCGCTATGGCGGCCGGCCGGCATCTGTCCATCCATCCCTCCGCCAAATCACATCTCCTTTATGCTTTGACCGATTTGAACCAAATTTGGCTGGAAGTATACTATGGTGGTAGGCTTCAAAACATCTATTCTTGGATTTTCCAAAAATCTTTAGGAAATCATTTAAAATGCTATTCCTCCAAGATAAATAGCTGATTTCAACCAAACTTGGGTGGACTAATTCTATGTTACTAGGCTTCAAGACTTCTAACGAGAAATTTGATTGGGAAATCTTTCCGGTGGCCATCTTGGATTTTCAGAAAATTTCTGGAAATCAGTTAAAAGCCTACTCATTAACTACTTGGCCACTTTCAAGCAAACTCGGCTGGAAGGACCCTAGAGTGGTATGTTTCAGACCTTGTATACAGAATTTTGATTGGTCAATTTTTTCGCTGGTCATCTTGAATTTTCCTAAAAATGCTGTGAATCCATTTAAATGCCACTCCTCATTAACTATTTGGGAAATCAGTTAAAAGCCTACTTCCTCATTAACTGCTTGGCTACTTTCAAGCAAACTGGAAGAACCCTAGAATGGTATGTTTTATATACAGAATTTTGCTTGTTCAATTTTTCCAGCAGACATCTTGGATTTTCCGAAAATTCGGGAAATCACTTAAAACCTACGCATCCGTAAACGCTTGGTCGATTTAAACCAAACTGTTGGAATTTGATTCAGCCCAGACTTTGACACCAATACTCCCAAATTCCCAATGAATACTGTGCAGTTTACCCAGCATGCAATGTTCAATTGTTGCGACTATTAGATGCCATTATTAGCTCACCTTGCCAGAATGGCCAAGTGAGCTTATGCTGTGGTGTCCGTCCGTCATCTGTCAACTTTTGTTTAAAGATTCTACTAATTAACCACTTGGCAGATTTCAACCTAATACGGCTGAAGGACTCTATTGGGGTAGGCTTCAGAACATGTATACAGAATGATGATTGGTTAATTTTGTGGGTGAAATTCTTAGATTTTATGGAAAAAATTTATCGGAAATTGTCAAAATGCTACACTTCAACCACTGGACAGATTTAAACCTAATTTGGCTGGAAGTATCCTATGGGTCTAGGCTTCAGAACTTGTTTAGACTTTTGATTGCTCAATTTTTGGGGTGAAATTGTTAGATTTTATGAAAAATATACCGGAAATTGTCAAAACGCTACTCCTGATTAACTGCTTGGCTGATTTTTATTTACTTTGGCTGGAAGGACCATATTGCAAGATTCGTACTGGTCATGGAAATCCTGGAGTCATGGAATTTGAAAATCTAAATTCCAGGCCGGGAAAGTGATGGAAAATCACAGCTTTTTTTAAACTTTTTTATCATAGGTCATGGAAAAGTCATTGAAAATGGTAATCATATCAAAAGAAATCTGTTGGCATAAATCACCTCTATGCAGTAAAAATTGCGGCAACTGCTTATCAAAACCAGGATGTGGCTTGGTTGTCCTTGTTGTTGCAACAAGCAATAGTTAGACATTTTAGAGAATAACTTAGGTCTTATTTTTTTTAGGTACTTCATAAATGTGTTACGTGTTGGAGGTCATGAAATGTTTAAATTTTGGTCATGAAAAGTCATGGAATTTCAAACACAAAAAGTTGTACGAAACCTGTTATTGGGCGAGGCTTCAGAACCTGTATACATAATTTTGATTGGTCAATTTTTTCGCTAGCCATCTTGAATTTTCCGAAAAATGGTGGGAAATCATTTAAAATGTTACTCCTTATTAACTGCTTGGGAGATTTTAATCAGACTTAATTGGAAGGGCCCTAGGGTGTTAGGCCTCACAACCAGTATACAGAATTTTGTTTGGTCAACTTTCTGGCGGGCATCTTGGATTTTCTGAAAATTTTGGGAAATCAGTTAAAAGCCTACTCATTGGTCGATTCAACTAAACTCAGCTGGAATAACACTAGGCGGTTAAGCTTGAGACCTGTACAGAATTTTTCTTGGTCAAATTTTCCGGTGCCCATCTTGGATTTTCCACAAATCCTTTAAATACTACTCTTCCTCAATAAATTTTCAACAAAACTTTGGTGGAATCATCATATGGTGATAGGCTTCAAGAGTTCTAATGAGAATTTTGATTGGTAAAATTTTTGGGCAGCCATCTGGGAATTTCCAAAAAAAATTGTAAATCCTTTAAAATGCTAATCCTTAACCCTTCCTGTGTCATCTTAACACTTTGAAGGTCAAACCAGCCAGTCCAGGGGTAAAACTTAACACTTTGAAGGTCAAACCAGCCAGTCCAGGGGTAAAACTTAACACTGAAGGTCAAAGCGGCCATTTTAGGGTAAAACTTAACACTTTGAAGGTCAAACCAGCCATTCCAGTGGTAAAACTTAAACAATATCCTTCTCTTGGCCTAATGGACACTGATCAAGAACAGATTCTGATTTTATTGACCTTTTAACTTTTAAAACTGGCCAAAACAGCCTCAGAGGTCTTTGAAAAATATCAATTTACAGGACAACAGAAAGCTATTTTTGTCAATTCTAGTGGTAACTTTACAAAAAAAATAGTCTAATCTTGGCCTGAGAATGGACATTCACGGAACCAAAATTAGCATGCTGATCACTTTCAGGCGCTGTTGGCACAAGAGGAGTTAATCAATGGCTAGATTTCAATGACACCTGGCTGGCTGGAAGGATGCTATGGTCATATGCTTCCAAAGGTGTATATAGAACTTATAGGTCATGCTTTATAGTCTGCTTCCACTTGCATGCTCAGCCGACTAATATTTTACCCCCTGGTCACTGGACCTTTTTCAGTCTTGCATATGAAATGCCCTTTGGGAGCATACAGCCGGTCTGCCATTTATAGGCGCTCGATGGTATACAGGAGTTTGATTGGTTAATTTTTCGATGGCCATCTTGGACCAGAGGCCTTTAAATTGCCACTACTACTGAATCAACAGCTCGATTTCAAACAAGCTTGTGTGTAATGATCCTATGATGATAGGCTTCAAGAAAACTAATGACAATGTGTAAATTTTGTTTTATGGCAATCTTCAATTTTCTACCTCATAGAATTCCGGAGATATACTTCGAATAGACAGATAGACAGACATCACCAACTGCAAGACTCACACCTGTCTTTGATGGCATATGTAATTACATTTATTAGCTCACCTGGCCTGAAACTTAAACATCTGAATAGTAATAGAATTACATTTATAAGAAGGCCAAGTGAGTTTATGTCATGGCGTCAATCATCTGGCGTCAATCATCTGGCGTCAATCATCTGGCGTCAATCATCTGGCGTCAATCATCTGGCGTCAATCATCTGGCGTCAATCATCTGGCGTCAATCATCTGGCGTCAATCATCTGGCGTCAATCATCTGGCGTCAATCATCTGGCGTCAATCATCTGGCGTCAATCATCTGGCGTCAATCATCTGGCGTCAATCATCTGGCGTCAATCATCTGGCGTCAATCATCTGGCGTCAATCATCTGGCGTCAATCATCTGGCGTCAATCATCTGGCGTCAATCATCTGGCGTCAATCATCTGGCGTCAATCATCTGGCGTCAATCATCTGGCGTCAATCATCTGGCGTCAATCATCTGGCGTCAACTTTTCTTTTAACCCTTTATCACTCATATCAGCCAAAAACGGAAACCAGTGTTTCTACCTCGAACGTTTGAATCTGTGAATGTATACGGCTGTACATGTGGAACATGGCCTTTCTCGTTGAAATGCCAATGTTCCAGGTGAGCGATACAGGCCCCCCCCCCTTGTTAGATTGAGATGCCTCTATGTCGATGTATTATTAACCATTGTACACTGTGTAATACGATGAACAAAGAATTGTCATTGGTTGTTGAACAACAATGTATATATTAAACTACATCTTGTATTGAATCTTTCATTCACAAAATATATATATATATATATATATATATATATATATATATATATATATAGTGATGTTAGTTAGCTTGATACGTACATACTGAGAGCTGTAGTAACACATTCAGATGTATCTATTTGGTACATGAGTACATCTGTATGTATAGACAAGAGTACAAGGATTGTCAAGTTCTCTTAGCACTAATGTCATCCGTTTCCTCTTCAGTCGGGATCAAAAAGTGCTCCAGAGATTCTTATCAATATCTCTAAAAAATTTGGCCAATTTGGATGAAACTTATGAACTATGAATATGTCAAGCCAAAATCAATGAATGTTAAAACTAAAGTTGTCATATATTGATAAAGCATACGTATCCTAAGTAAGTTTATGACTATTTGTTACTTTGTGGACACTAACTAACTAGGTGTGTAGCCACCATTTTAGATAGATAAACTGGCGCCATTATTGTCTTCGCCAGTGCGCAGTTGTTGGTATAAAATCATTCTTGCAATGCTAATGCGTCATTCTTCTGCTGGCTTCCAAGGTGAGCGAAGTGCTTAGCATAGTTCAGTATTAGTTGTATATTTCCTATGGCTCAAGTGACAACAAATATTTATAACAGGTTTACAGAAAACTGCTTCTGCCATCTGTTGCTGCCAATAGCAGCAACAGCTTTCCGTCAAATTTTTATCAAAATAATCAGCTTTTTTACCTCGTACGGCAAAAAACATCAAACACGACAGATATTTTCATCAAGGCCTCGCGGGGTGAATTCCTCCCCAAAATCACCCGCGCACAAGAGCTACTGGCCGAGGCAAAAAACTCACGAGGCCGGTAGCTGAGCTAGATTGTCCCGTGCACACTATTCAGCAAAGTTGAAAGTATTTGCATTTGCATTTGAACCAATGTGAAGTATTTGCATTTGCATTTTTTTTTTTAAGTATTTGACCCCAGGTCTGCTATTCATAAGCATTACAAGAATGGTTTTATAACACCAATTGCGCACCAGCAAAGACAATAGAGCCTGAAATAATGGTGCCAGCAAATATTTATCTTAAATGGCAGCTACAGCTCTAGTTAGTTAAATTGTCCATAAAGTAACAAATAGTCCTAGATTTAGATAGGATATGTATCTTCTATCGATAGATGAGGACTAAGTCAGTGACCTACTTTCGTGCTTAAAGGATTTTTGTCAATATCAAATAATTTGGCTGATATTGATGAAGCGTGATATTTTGATGTGCAAGCCAGTTTACATGCCACACTGAATTTCTCTCACAATCAAGCTATGCTATTGATCTATAGAGCGTTGGTTTTAGGCAGCTGAGTGTCAAGGCCATTGGGCCTCTTGTTATGAATATCTTAATATCATATTTGACAGTATATTGATTATGAGTGTTAAAGTCAGGAAGAAGTTTATTGAATCCATTTTCAAAATGTCATTGTGACCCAAATCATGAGAATCACAAGTGATATTACTGGGCAGCACTAACTGTCTCACTGCTGCAAGCCACCAGACAATAATTTCAATGGACAATAACTCTGGACCTGTTGAATATTTTGAAAACAATTTAACTGAAAGTTGTTGCTGGCTTAGCCACCAACAACTTTCATTCAAATTGTTTTCAAAATATTCAGCATATCCAGACTTAAATCCCATGGAAAATGTCGTCTGCAGAGATTCAGCAGGCAGAGAGTTAAGATCATCAATGTGTAATTGTTATCCTATGTTAAATTATTAATTGTAGATTTTATGTAAATATGATTTATGACTTGTACTTATGTGTATATATGCTCCAACCGTGTACATGTTTTAAATACGCGGAAATAGACGACTACAAAAGAATGCTTGTTTGAATGGTTTATCTCCCGGTCCAAACATTAACAAAACTTTCAAATGATCAGTCCAAAATGTTTGGAATGTTTTTTTCTAAATTCCTTTTCGAAAATAGACTAATTTAATATATTGTGTATACATACTTACATCTGCAATATACTGGCATTATTGGCAAAGAATCTAATTCTTGCCAATAAGATGATCAGATCCCTTTATCTGTTTGTCTTGTGTCATCGGGTGCTGGTTAGGTTTTTGGTTTAGCTCTACATATTAACATATATCTCGGGATTGGGACTGACTTGTACACACACAACTCTATCAAGTGGATGCAGCTCATTGGACCTTTCCAGAGTAGTGACATCATATGACGTCATAATCAGCTAAGCGTCATGTGGCGTGTGGGATGACATCATAATCATTACATAAATTATTCTATACGGACCATCTTTAACCCTTAAAAGTCTGACACATTAATAAACATGCTGTTGAATATTTTGAAACTAATTTGACTGGGCACCCAGTCAAATTGGTTTTCAAAATATTCAACAACTTACCTGTATAGTTTTCTGGAAATTGATAGTCAGGTAGTTCAGAGATCGATCGATCCCAACACAATCGAGGTGTGGGTGGAGCTTAGCTAGAGATGGGCGGGGGATGGCTAAAACTGTAAAGGTCGATTGTGTCGAGGCCAAATATCTCTGTCACCTTGCTTATAGTACACTTTTTGGGAAAGGTTAAGTTTTCGGGTCGGCTCCACAGTTCACCGGGACTAAACTTGCCACATATAGAGCTGACGCAGCACAATGACATCGATGTCACGAGGTCAAATGCAAAATTCTCTTTGATCCTACTACAAATCTCTGCAGATTGGAATATATTTTGTGACTGGTTCACCCTATCAGGACCAACTTAGACACATTCTTATCTACCTCATGTGCTCAAATCCTCCTTTTTTCCTTCATTTTCTCTTCAACTTGTCTGCAGCCTTTGAGACAAATAGGGCTGTCTTCTACAGGTCTCTGTGTCTCCCATACAACTTTTCTGGTACAGCTGTTGTTTCGAGTCATATCTGGTTTCCATAGTTGAGTGAAAACAAGTTTTAGTGAAAGTCAACATATACCCACAGACATACTTGTTTGAGGAATGCTAAATGTGAACAGTTAGTCTTTGATAATTCTCTGAGAAAGGGGGGGGGCGACTTCTATTAGGTACACATTTGGAATTCACGGCAAAGACATCACTAAAAATCTTGAAAGTCTTCACAGCTGCATTGATCATTACAATTACAACAACACAATTTTGATGAATTTTAATTCATCTGCTGGGAAAAAATTGTGAGTGTAGGTTCAAAACTCTTCGAGATCTGGTCTGGACAAGAAAATTTTGACAAATTTTAGCTTTTCAAGGAAGATAACTCTGGCAAATATGGGCGGATTTTGCCAAAATGAAATCATGACACTTCATCCATCCCTAACACATCTGCTGAAAAAGATTTTTTAGTGTAGGTTCAAAACTCTTCGAGATCTGGTCCAGACAAGAAATCAGATGGACGGACGCATGCACAAATGGACGGACAGACGGCGAGCTCCATCACATAATATGACCCAGCTTTGTGTGGGCATATAAAAAATAGGCTGTGAACAGTTGAATACTATGCTAGTAGTGAGGATGATCTTGATCTGCAAAATGCCCCAATGGCACAACTCAAATAGTCCTTGGCAACCACTCCTACGACAGGCCTTCCTGTGACAGGGGTGTTTCAACAAACACTGGATGTTCAACAGGCATGTCAGAACCAGACTTCCCTGGACAGATTGAGCTCCTGGGTGGGGTAACCCTGTCAGGGACCTTGAGTTGGAAATACTGTACTGCAGGGCACGCTCTAATAAACCTGAGTGTAACGCACCTACTGCTATATACACTAGCCGGTAGGTCGAATGTCATTGTGACCTTAGCATAACTGGTCTCGAGTGTTTGATGTAGTAGCTTTATACTTTAAAGAACTATTAACCCTTTTATGGTCAAGATGATCATAAACAGCTTCTGGTCTTGGGAAATGATGTACACCAGTCATTCCAAAGATAAATTTTCAGAAGAATCATCTTCTCTAGGCCTGCAGAAGAGTATATACTCAGAAATAGTCTTCTCCAGGCCTGCAGACTCTTCTCTGAGCCTGCATAAGAATATAGACTAAACAGAGACTTCTCTGGCCCTGGAGAAGACTATAGACTAAACAGTAGTCTTCTCTGGGCCTGCAGAAGAATATAGACTAAACAGAGACTTCTCTGGTCCTGGAGAAGACACTAGACTAAACAGAGATTTCTCCGGGCCTGCAGAAGAATATAGACTAAACAGAGACTTCTCTGGGCCTTGAGAAGACACTAGACTAAACAGAAATAGTTTTCTCCAGGCCTGCAGGAGAATATAGACTAAACAGAAGTAGTCTTCGTTGGCCATGCAGAAAAATATAGACTAAACAGAAATAGTCTTCCCTTGGGCCTGGAGAAGAATATAGACTAAACAGTCTTCTCTGGGCCTGCAGAAGCATATAGACTAAACAGTCTTCTCTGGGCCTGGAGAAGACTATAGACTAAACAGAAATAGTCTTCTCTGGGCCTGCAGAAGAATATAGACTAAAGAAATAGTCTTCTCTGGGCATGCAGTAGAATATAGACTAAACAGAAAGTCTTCTCTGGACCTGGAACAGATTTTAGAATATGGCCTAAACAGAAATAGTCTTCTCTGGGCCTGGAAAAGATTTTAGAATATAGACTAAACAGAAATAGTCTTCTCTGGGCCTTTAGAAGACAATAGACTAAACAGAAGGTCTTCTCGTGGCCTGCAGAGGAATATAGGCTAAACAGAAATAGTCTTCTCTGGGCCTGCAGAAGAATATAGACTAAACAGAAAAAGAGTATAGAATAAACAGAATTATAGGCTAAACAGTCTTCTCTGGACCTACAGAAGAGTATAGACTAAACAGGCAAAAATATAGACTAAACAGTCTTCTGTGGGCCTGCAGAAGACTATAGTATAAACAGAAATAGTCTTCTCTGGGCATACAGAAGAATATAGACTAAACAGAAATAGTCTTCTCTGGGCCTGCAGAAGAATATAGACTAAACAGTCTTCTCTGGGCCTGCAGAAAACTATAGACTAAACAGAAATAGTCTTCTCTGGGCCTACAGAAGAATCTAGACTAAACAGTTTTCTCTGAGCCTGCAGAAGACTAAACAGAACTAGTCTTCTCTGGGCCTGCAGAATAATACACAGAAATAGTCATCTCTGGGCCTACAGAAGACTAGACTAAACAGAAATAGTCTTCACTGGGCCTACAGAATACAATAGGCTAAACAGAAATAGTCTTCTATGGGCGTGCAGAAGACTAACAGAAATAGTCTTCTCTGGGCCTACAGAAAACAATAGACTAAACAAAGTCTTCTCTGGGTGTGCAGAAGACTAAACAGAAAGTCTTCTCTGGGCTTACAGAAGACAATAGATTACACAGAAACAGTCTTCTCTGGGCCTGCAGAAGACTATAGAATAAACAGAAATAGTTTTCTCTGGGCCTACAGAAGAATACAGACTAAACAGAGTCTTCTCTGCGCCTGCAGAATACTACACAGAAATAGTCATTTCTGGGCCAGAAGAAGACAATAGACTAAACAGAAATAGTCTTCTCTGGGCGTGCAGAAGACTAATCAGAAAGTCTTCTCTGGGCCTTCAGATGACAATAAACAGAAATAGTCTTCTCTGGGCCTACAGAAGACAATAGACTAAATAGTCTTCTCTGGGCATGCAGAAGACTAAACAGAAATAGTCTTCTCTGGGCGTGCAAAAGAATATAGACTAAACACAAATCTTACTTTCTATTCTCCACTAAATGATTACGCCTTTAAGCCTTGAGAAGACAGTGCTTCAATTTCAAGACAGCTATATAGGAAAAAGAGGCATGTGTCCAAGTTTGGCTCCAGTATGATTAACCAAACCCGAGATATAAACCAAAAAGTCCAGCTAAACGGAAAATGTTAATATTGGAAAAAACAAGGTTTTTACCAAGGTCACAGTGACTTTGACTTTTTGACCCCAACATCATCGTGAGATGCTGTATCCTTATAAGAAAGCATGTGCCCAAGTTTGGGTCCAATATGATTAACCAAACCCGAGATATAAACACAAAAGTTGAGCTAAATGCAAATTGGACGGCGACGTAAGCACCGCCGCCAGATGTCGTGCAGGGTATCACAATAGCTTGTTTTACTTTGTAAAGTCGAGCTAAAAATCATTAATTTTTGCACTAAAAAAGCAAATTTTCACACATAATTTTGGACCTATGAAGATGAATCCTTTAAAAGGAACATCTACCCATCATAAAGAAGCCACCTGCAGTTTCATTAAATAATTTTAAGCGATTCCCTATGATATGGCATTTACGAGAATATTGACAAAAATCCTGAGTTTCTGCATTAAAAAAAAATTTTCACCCAAAATCTTGGGCCTATAAAGGTGAATCCTTCAAACGGCACATCTGCGGATCATATCTGAGGCATATGCCAAGTTTCATTAAATTATTTTAAGCGATTCTGTATGATATGGTGTTTTCGAGGAAATTGACAAAAATCGTGAGCGTTTGCATGAGTCAATTTTCACGCAAAATATTGGCCCTATAAATGTGAATCCTTCAAAAGGCACATCTACCCATCATAAAGAAGCCACATGCCAAGTTTCATTAAATTATCTTAAGCGATTCTGTATAATATGGGTTTACCAGTAAATTGACAAAAATTGTGCATTAAAAAGCCCATTTTCACCCAAAATATTGGACCCATAAACGTGAATTCTTCAAAAGGCACATCTGCGTATCATAACTAAGGCATACACCAAGTTTCATAAAAATATCTAAAGTGGTTCTGTATGATATGCTGTTTACGAGATGTTGTGGACAGACGGACAGACGCAGTGATTACTATAGGGCTTCCGCTCATTCTGGTGTGGGGCCCTAATTGGCAGGGGTGACTGTTGAAAGCAATGGTGGATCATAGCTAATGCATTTTATTTGTCACAGATATTGTTTTTAAACAACAGTATTTAATCTTTTCATTCATATAATTATGGAACCCATGCATGCTTAATCATTTTAATTTTTTTCAATCCAAAATACTTACTAATGTCAGTGAGCATATTTCCCTGATTAGTGAATTTTAAAATCTATAAATGTCGTTTGTTGCATAAATTGCAGTAATAAGCTAGTTTTGTCCATCCAGAATGAATACATTTGAATTTATCAGTGTAATAAAATGGCTTCCTAATGTCATTTCCGTCAAAATAGAGTAATGACATTGGCACAGATGTAGCCATAATTTTTATGATTTTTGGCACACTCTTGGATAACTTTGAAGACAATAATGTCTATAAGCAGTGTAAGGAGTTCGTGATTTAGACAATTTTCCGTCCTGCAAAATGGTATTAGGCACAGTCACACATAAATATTATTTGCTTTAAGGAAACAAAATTGTTTTAGTTCATGATATTTAGCCTTCTGGAGCCTGTGTCTTTGTTGTATCTGGCAGCAATTTCCTTCAAGAATGACAGTTTTCATCTGTTGTCCGTCAATATAACATTAGACACAATCATATAAATACATCATCTGATGTTAGAAACAAGTCCTTGTGCTCCTTGTTAAATCATTGCATTGATAGCTCACATGACCTGAAATGCCCAGTGAGCTTATGCCATGGCGGCTGTCCGTTGTCTGTCGTCAACTTATTATTTAAGACTTCTCAGGAACCACTGGGATAATTTCAACCAAATTTGGCAGGAAGTATCCTTAGGGCATAGAGATCTATGTTTGTTCAAAGGAAGCTGTTTGGTCAATTTGGCTGGTGGTCATCTTGAATTTTGGCAGATTTTTAGAAACGTCCAAAAATCTCCGATGCTGCTTGGGGGATCGATTCAAAACTCATGAATGATCATCTAAGGCAAGAGCTGTACCAAGTTTGTTCAAGGGAAGTTGATGCACAAAAAAACATGACTGCCATGGCCCAATTAAAATGTAGCGTGTTTGGCAGCCATATTGGATTATTTTATTTGATGTGCTTTGAAGCCGAAATTGGTTTTATATAGTTTCTTGGGTATGCCGATTTCAAATTTGCCACTTGAAAATGTTAGATAAACAGTTTGGCAGCCATCTTGGATCATTTTTCAACCAAAAAGTCCCATACTAAATAAAGCAAAAGTAAAATGTCTTCTTGAGAACCCCTGGGGGCAATTTGGTAGGACAGAGATCTGGTAGGACATAGAGATCTGGTAGGACACAGAGATCAGGTAGGACACAGAGATCTGGTATGACACAGAGATCTGGTAGGACATAGAGATCTGGTAGGACATAGAGATCAAAGTTTGTTCAAATAAAGCCCATCAGCCAACTTGGCCAGCGGCACATCTTTGATTTTGGCATATTTTTATAAATGTCTAAAAATCATATCCGAAACTGTTTATAGGATCAATTCAAAACTCATGAAACAGATGAACCAAGATTGTTCAAGGACTTAATTGGCCAAATGCCTCGGTGACCATCTTTGATGACCTTGTTTTAAAAACAATCGGCCCAAGGGCCTGTGATGCTCACCTGGTCCATTGGCATTTAAATAGACATGATGGATGATTTTCGGAAAATCCAAGATGGCCACCAAAAAATTTAGCAATCAAGACTCGTTTAATATGTTGAAGCCTACCGTCATAGGATTGTTCCACCAAAGCTTTGTTAAAATCGGGTTATTGATTGAAGGAGTACCGTTTTTAAATGGTTCCGGTAAACTTTCAGAAATTCAGAGATTGCTGCCAAAACATTGACCTATCGAAATTCTGAATAGAATTTCTATAGGCTACAACAATAGGATCCTTCCAGCCAAAATTGGTTGAAATTGCCAAGCGATTAATGAGGAGTAGCATTTTATATGAATTCCCATTTATCGGAATACCCCAAATTCTGTATACCAGTTCTGACGCCTATGGGCCTCGGGTTCTTCCAGCTAAGTTTGGTTGAAATCGGCCAATCGGTTAATGAGTAGCCTTTTAACCGATTTCCAAAATATCTAAAGCCTACCGCCCTAGTAGGCTCATTCCAGCCAGTCTGGTTGAAATCGTCCAAGTAGTTAATGAGTAGACGATGTTCAGCCATTTAAAAAAAAATTCAAGATGGCCACCGAATAAACTGACCAATCAAAATTCTGTATACCAGCTCTGAAGCATAGGACTTTAGGGGCCTTCCAGCTGAGTTTGCTTGAACTCATTCAGGAGTAGCCTTTTAACTGATTTCCAGAAATTTTCAGAAAATCCAAGATGGCCACCAGAAAAATGGACCAATCAAAATTCTGTATACGAGTTCTGAAATCTACCAGCCTAGTATCCTTCCAGTCAAGTCTGGTTGAAATTGCTCAAGCACTTAATGAGGAGTAAAACGATTTCTCGCCATCTTTCAGAAAATCCAAAATGGTTGCCCTTCCAAAATTGACTAATCAAAATTCTGTATACAAGTTCTGAAGCATACTAGGCTAGTGTTCTTCCATCCAAGCTTGATTGAAATTGGCCCATTGGTTATCGAGTAGGCTTTTAAGTGATTTCCAGAAATTTTCAGAAAATCCAAGATGGCCCCCCCCCCCCCCCTGGAAAAATTTACCAATCAAAATTCTGTATACACATTTTGAAACCTACCAGCCTAGTATCCTTCCAGCCAAGTCTGGTTGAAAGTGCTCATGCAGTTAATAGTCATAGCGCTTTAAACGATTTCCCGCCATTTTTTGGAAAATTCAAGATGGCCAACAGAAAAATGGGCCAATCAAAATTCTGTGTACATGTTCTGAAGGACCACACTAGAGTTCTTTCATGTAAGTTTGATTGAAATCGGCCTAGCGGTTATTGAGAAGTATGCGTTTAAGTTTCAGAAAATCCAGATGACCACCGGAAAAATTGACCAATCAAAATTATGTACACAAATTCTGAAACATACCAGCATACTATCCTTCCAACTAAGCCTGGTTGATACTGTCCAAGCAGTTAATGAGAGTAGCGTTTTAAATGTTTTCCTACAATTTTTTGGAAAATTCAAAATTCTGTATACAAGTCCTTCCAGCCAAATTAGGTTGAAATTTGTCAAGTGATTAATGAGGAGTAGCGTTTTTAAGCAAAAGTTGACGGACAGACGGATGGTCGCCATGCCATAAGCTCAATTGGCCATGTGAGCTATCAAGAGGCTATGCAAACAGCACATAAGATCACGCCATTATGACAAGCCCATGAATAATAGCTATCAGAAAATAGCCGCCGGTGGATGGTGGTCATATTGGATTTCTGATCATCTATATTTGGATAACCATCTTCCTTAGACATCATCCAGACATTCTATGAAGCTTCAAAGCGATCCGCTAAAGAGAAATGGAGTTGTCGAATGGTAATCAATATTCAACTGGCAGCCATTTTGGAGTTTTAAAGCTTTTGAAAGCTAATTCATTGCTTATAAAGAATGTCACTAACATGTCAACCTACCAGAATATCACCAGTGAGAGATGTACTGGTTTAATGACTGTTACGCAGCATAAGCTAGTTTATCTGATAACAAAGCAATAGTCTCTTCATATGGGAAATGCAGTCATTTATTCACTTCTCAAACTCTGTTAGACAGAATAATTGTAATTTACATTCACTCACACATATCACAGAATAATCACAATCACAGTAAAAAATAACAGAAATATATAATATCTGTGAAGCAGGATTGCAAGAAGCCAACAATTTCATACCAAGCAACAATGGAGAGATCAGATCTGCTGCTCAACTATCTGACGTCATAATGAGAATATGTAGCTTGTATTTCTATCTGGGGGGAGAAAGATGACACCTCCATGCCGGTCTCCTCCGTAAGTACCAACTTTGTTGGGAAACTAAGTCATCAAGGATTGCGGGCTGACATCCGCATAGAGACAACTCTGATTATTTCTAACCTTCTAACAAGAAACTATGCTCGACATCCTCGGACAACGCAATCTTCCCAGGAGCTTACCATGGCTACGTGGAACGTACGTGGTCTGACTGCAACATCAGAGGCAAACCTTAGGTGCAGAATGTGAACACTATAAAATTGACATCACATGCATTCAAGAGGCTAAAGTAGCTAAACACTCGGAGCAGCAACTTCAGACAAGCCATAAGCTAGTACTCATGGAGCAAAAACAGCTCACTTACCGTGGATTAGGCTTCGTAATCGGACCAAGGGTATTGGGACGATGTCATTAGTTTTGGATACGTCAGTGATCGTGTTGCATTTATCGACCTGGCTATACCAATGCGAAAGCACACCACATTAATTGTCGCATAGTCAATGCATATGGGCCAACTACCGAAAGGGCCAAAGAGAATCCAGCTATATTAGATTCCTTCTATGCAGAACTGAGCTCCGCCATTACTATCCCAGCTAGATGGCAACTGTTCGTGTGTGGTGATTTCAACTCCAAGCTGGGTAAACTCGGCATTGCGGACAAAAGGTCAGGACTTGGCTCATGCATGGGATCGTATGGAGAGGGCACACGCAACAGCAATGGAGATGCACTGGTGGCATTCCTTAGTTCCAATGGCCTATTTGCCACAAATATGGCTTTCAAACACCCATGCCGTCACCGGACAACATGGACTGGACACATTGCTGATCGCAAAGCCCCAAAAGGTTCTAAGGGTACAAAAGCTGTCTTCAACCAAATAGGTTTCATACTATGCAAGACAGCAGCAAAACCCCTACTTCGGGATGCTCGTTCCTATGGAGGCACATACCTCAATTCTGACCATAAGCCAGTCATTACACGCCTCCATATGAACCAGCTCTACCTAATGTTTAAATGCCATACCAAGAAAGAGGGTAGAGTCGCCTACAACTTACCCAAGCTCATCAGCGACACTGACACTCAAATGTTATACAAAAGGGCCCTCAGGGAGCAGATAGCTGACATCGACGTCAGCTCTGATCCAAACGAAGCCTAACCAAAATACTGATATCTATGGAATCATCAGCTACTAGCACCATAGGTGTTCTAAAAAACAACAGTACTAGGTATACTGACGACCCTCTCATAGTAAAACTGTCAGCAGAACAGAAAGCGTTACGTCTGGGCATCTATTAAAGTGGCCAAAGTGAAGATCGCACCAAACTATGTCAGGAATGCAATAACATTCTGCGCCACATTAGCGAACGCTTAAAAGATCTTGCTATCCAACAAGCAGATGCCCTAGCAAATGAAATCACTGCCACGGATGACTACCACAAAATGTTTCGGGCAGCCCGAGCCCTGAGAGTTGCTGACTGCACACCACCACTAACTGTACACAACTCTGAAGGACACTTTATCGGGACTGACCAGGGCAAAGCCGAGGCAATTCGAGAATGGTTCGAGGAACAGTTCATTGACCACGATGATGAGCCCTTGCACCCATTCTCAGGAAACTCCAGGCCATTATTAACACCAATTAATACAGCAGAGGTTGAGAAGGCACTTAAGCCCTGAAAAATGGACGTGCATCTGGACCTGATGGCATGAGCAATGAACTATTCAAATATGAAAGCGACATTATCTCAAAACCAATCATGCACATAATCAATTCAGCTTTTATGCACCACCTTCCCATCGATGCTGTAGGCCGAGGCATCCTTATCGTGCTACCCAAGCCCAAGAAGCCACCTGGGCCCCCGGCCAAACTGCGGCCCGTTGTGCTCATTAACAGCATACAGAAAATCCTATCCAATGTTACTCTATGCCACATCCAAGACAAGATCGACGACTTCAGCGGATCATGTCAAAGTGGCTTCAAATGTGGATGCATGCTTGTGTCGGTAGTCATGTCCAAACACTGGGATTTCCACAAAATGGGCATTGACATGTCACGAGCCTTCGACACAATTAAATTCTCAAAGATCCTAGACATACTATGCCAGGCCAGTTGCAATGAAGATGAGCTACGGCTAGTGAGACTACTGTTTGCAGACACCAAGCTGGAGAGTACTAGTCAAGTCAGTGAAGTCTGTAGAGTTTGAGACAACAATCGGCTCCCCACATGGAGATGGTCTATCCCCTGTGCTCTTCACCTGTTACCTGGCTGCTGCATTGAAATCCGTGCGGGAAAAAGTCCACATGACCAAACCCCCCCCCCCCCCCCCGGTGTCAATACTGGGCATGCCGCTAGAGATGGAATATGCCGACGATGTAGACTTTATTGATGAGGAAAAGAAACCTCTTGACGATCTTGTCCCAATAGCTGCAAGCAAACTAAAAATTGAGAATCTCTTTATGAATGAATCCAAAACAGAGTTCACCCACATATACTGATCTACAAAGCATGTAACTAAAGAAATTGACGATCCACTCCGTGGCGGCGAACCATGGAGGAAAAGTAAAATCCTGGGCTCACTGCTTTGCAGTACTGCTGACATTGCTGCACCCTGCATCATGGGGAACATAGCTATCCAGTCCTTCTGGAAGCTATGGATTCGTGGATCAACGATGCCATTGGTAAAAAGACTGCGTTTATACAATGCAACCTGCGTATCCATCACTGGACACCGATAGCCAGAGAGCATAATTTCCAACGATGCACTATACAAGATGTGTAATACGTTGCCGCTGTCTATACAGGTCACCCAGCAAAGATGGTCCATGTTTGGCCATGTGCTATGGATGCCAGAAGACACACCAGCACAGAGCCTAAAACTGGATTCCTCAATTGATTGAACAGCTGATTTGAAAGAATGACATGAACATCATTTTGCACAAAGTCCAGTTATTGCCTCTAACCAGAGTAAAGCAGATTTCAGCCAGAAATTAACTGAATATAATTCTAATTTACTGTCCTATCAATCGATACTTTTTCTAGAGATGTATTGGTTCTATTAAATTACTGCATCACCTCGCGATGTGTATTGGTTCTATAAAATCACTGCATCACCTCGCGATGTGTATTGGTTCTATAAAATCACTGCATCACCTCGCGATGTGTATTGGTTCTATAAAATCACTGCATCACCTCGCGATGTGTATTGGTTCTATAAAATCACTGCATCACCTCGCGATGTGTATTGGTTCTATAAAATCACTGCATCACCTCGCGATGTGTATTGGTTCTATTAAATTACTGCATCACCTCGCGATGTGTATTGGTTCTATAAAATCACTGCATCACCTCGCGATGTGTATTGGTTCTATTAAATTACTGCATCACCTCGCGATGTGTATTGGTTCTATAAAATCACTGCATCACCTCGCGATGTGTATTGGTTCTATAAAATCACTGCATCACCTCGCGATGTGTATTGGTTCTATTAAATTACTGCATCACCTCGCGATGTGTATTGGTTCTATAAAATCACTGCATCACCTCGCGATGTGTATTGGTTCTATAAAATCACTACATCACCTCGCGATGTGTATTGGTTCTATAAAATCACTGCATCACCTCGCGATGTGTATTGGTTCTATAAAATCACTGCATCACCTCGCGATGTGTATTGGTTCTATAAAATCACTGCATCACCTCGCGATGTGTATTGGTTCTATAAAATCACTGCATCACCTCGCGATGTGTATTGGTTCTATAAAATCACTGCATCACCTCGCGATGTGTATTGGTTCTATAAAATCACTGCATCACCTCGCGATGTGTATTGGTTCCATAAAATCACTACATCACCTCGCGATGTGTATTGGTTCTATAAAATCACTGCATCACCTCGCGATGTATTGGTTCTATAAAATCACTGCATCACCTCGCGATGTGTATTGGTTCTATAAAATCACTGCATCACCTCGCGATGTGTATTGGTTCTATAAAATCACTGCATCACCTCGCGATGTGTATTGGTTCTATAAAATCACTGCATCACCTCGCGATGTGTATTGGTTCTATAAAATCACTACATCACCTCGCGATGTGTATTGGTTCTATAAAATCACTGCATCACCTCGCGATGTGTATTGGTTCTATAAAATCACTGCATCACCTCGCGATGTGTATTGGTTCTATAAAATCACTGCATCACCTCGCGATGTGTATTGGTTCTATAAAATTACTGCATCACCTCGCGATGTGTATTGGTTCTATAAAATCACTGCATCACCTCGCGATGTGTATTGGTTCTATTAAATTACTGCATCACCTCGCGATGTGTATTGGTTCTATAAAATCACTGCATCACCTCGCGATGTTTATTGGTTCTATAAAATCACTGCATCACCTCGCGATGTGTATTGGTTCTATAAAATCACTACATCACCTCGCGATGTGTATTGGTTCTATAAAATCACTGCATCACCTCGTGATGTGTATTGGTTCTATAAAATCACTGCATCACCTCGCGATGTGTATTGGTTCTATAAAATCACTACATCACCTCGCGATGTGTATTGGTTCTATAAAATCACTGCATCACCTCGCGATGTGTATTGGTTCTATAAAATCACTGCATCACCTCGCGATGTGTATTGGTTCTATAAAATCACTGCATCACCTCGCGATGTGTATTGGTTCTATAAAATCACTGCATCACCTCGCGATGTGTATTGGTTCTATAAAATCACTGCATCACCTCGCGATGTGTATTGGTTCTATAAAATCACTGCATCACCTCGCGATGTGTATTGGTTCTATAAAATCACTGCATCACCTCGCGATGTGTATTGGTTCTATAAAATCACTGCATCACCTCGCGATGTGTATTGGTTCTATTAAATCACTGCATCACCTCGCGATGTGTATTGGTTCTATAAAATCACTGCATCACCTCGCGATGTGTATTGGTTCTATAAAATCACTACATCACCTCGCGATGTGTATTGGTTCTATAAAATCACTGCATCACCTCGCGATGTGTATTGGTTCTATTAAATTACTGCATCACCTCGCGATGTGTATTGGTTCTATAAAATCACTACAGTATTTAAGAGAAACAAGAGCAATTAGAAATCACACACCGTCACACTCACTTTCTTGTCGCAGAAGTTTTCTGGATTATTTTTAATTTTTAATTGTTTTTAGCTTTCCAGATACTTTGGACCGGACCATGACCAAAGTTGTGGCCAAAATAATCTCTTGGTCTGCCAGTGGACATTTCTCAAGACGATGACAGAAGCCATTTTGTGCTAGCTGGACCATTAAAGGGTTAAAAGCTTGGTTAGTTGTCTATGAAGCGGCTCCATAGTATGGCTGCATAGTATGGTTACTTAGTATGACTGCATAGTATGGCTGCATAGTATAGCTGCATAGTATGGCTGCATATTATTGCTGCATAGTATGGTTACTTAGTATGGCTGCATAGTACGACTGCATAGTATGGCTGTTTAGTATGGCTGCTTAGTATGGCTGCATAGTATAGCTGCTTAGTATGGCCGCATAGTACAGCTGCTTAGTAAGGCTGCATAATATGGCATAAAGCACACTGGATTGTTTCGATTATTGCTTCGAGTGATCACGATCGATTACTTAAGAATAAGAGTGATTACTCGCTTAATCAGCTTAGGTACAAATTACCAAGACATAAAACATATCACAGACGAAAGCCGCAATCGTGTTGATACTAGTCAAAATTAGCAGGTCAAGAGAAGAGAATCGAGCCAGTCATTCCAGTGATACAGTTTCAAAAATAGTCTTCTCTTGGCCTGCAAATGGACATACATTCACTGAGATAACTGACCGCATTAAAAAGTAATTATAGGTAGAATTTTAAATATTTTATACAATAGAAATTATTCATGATAATTTGTTTATATAAATTTTAATCATATAAATTCATGATTTAAAAAGTAATCATGATTTTCGATTTAATCAGGTAATCGCACAAGCCAATCTACACATGATATTCATATTATTAAATTCTAGGTTATTGTTGGTTTCAGATAAATGATCAATGGTATAAATATATAAGTAAAACCAAAGTGTAGCGTGTCAATAACAAACAATAAATTGGCATATTGATAACAAAGATTATATAAATATTAATTATAAAATTCTGATTATAAAATGTATAGCCATTAAATAAATACTCGCTACTGTGAATAGTCAATGTAACGGTTAAGAGATGTCTTGACTACATGATTTATTATGCAGGGCATGTGTATAACTCACCTCGATCATCAATCAGTGTTTAAAACAGAAAGATTCAAAATTGCCTACTAGATACACATTTTGAAGGAATTTGAAAATACAAACATCTAGTCCTGAAATGTGTCACTTTAGGATTTTTGGCATAAAAACCAGGAATTTGCGCTTAAAAACAGAAATGTATAGATATGGAACGGAAATATGAAAATCTGGCAGGAAATGTGATTAGAAATGTCAAACTTGTCACCAGAAGGGCAAAATCTGGTTAGAAATGCGAAAATTCAACACAGAACAGGACATAAGTTTGCTTACTCGATGAGGGACATAATTTTGCTTACTCGATGAGGGATATAATTTTGCTTACTCTATGACGGACATAAGTTTGCTTACTCGATGAGGGACATAATTTTGCTTACTCTATAAGGGACATAATTTTGCTTACTCGATGAGGGACGTAAGTTTTGATCCGAAACATGAAAAGATGTAATTTTATATCACAAAAGAGTTGACACAAAACCTGGAAATTTGGTACTGAAATGCAAAAATTGTCTTCAGAAACATGACAAGTGTGGCACGCTAGAGCTGCGACATGAGACTTTGTTAGAAACATGACAAGTGTGGCATGCTAGAGCTGCAACATATGAGGCTTTGTCAGAAACATGACAAGTGTGGCATGCTAGAGCTGCGACATATGAGGCTTTGTTAGAAACATGACAAGTGTGGCACGCTAGAGCTGCAACTTATGAGGCTTTGTCAGAAACATGACAAGTGTGGCACGCTAGAGCTGCAACATATGAGGCTTTGTCAGAAACATGACAAGTGTGGCACGCTAGAGCTGCAACATATGAGGCTTTGTCAGAAACATGACTAGTGTGGCATGCTAGAGCTGCAACATATGAGGCTTTGTCAGAAACATGACAAGTGTGGCACGCTAGAGCTGCAACATATGAGGCTTTGTCAGAAACATGACAAGTGTGGCATGCTAGAGCTGCAACATATGATGCTTTGTCAGAAACATGACAAGTGTGGCACGCTAGAGCTGCAACTTATGATACTTTGTCAGAAACATGACAAGTGTGGCACGCTAGAGCTGCGACATGAGGCTTTGTTAGAAACATGACAAGTGTGGCACGCTAGAGCTGCAACATATGAGGCTTTGTTAGAAACATGACAAGTGTGGCACGCTAGAGCTGCGACTTATGATGCTTTGTCAGAAACATGACAAGTGTGGCACGCTAGAGCTGCAACTTATGATGCTTTGTCAGAAACATGACAAGTGTGGCACGCTAGAGCTGCGACATGAGGCTTTGTCAGAAACATGACAAGTGTGGCACGTTAGAGCTGCAACATATGATGCTTTGTCAGAAACATGACAAGTGTGGCATGCTAGAGCTGCGACTTATGATGCTTTGTCAGAAACATGACAAGTGTGGTACGCTAGAGCTGCGACATGAGGCTTTGTCAGAAACATGACAAGTGTGGCACGCTAGAGCTGCAACATATGATACTTTGTCAGAAACATGACAAGTGTGGCACGCTAGAGCTGCAACATATGATACTTTGTCAGAAACATGACAAGTGTGGCACGCTAGAGCTGCAACATATGAAGCTTTGGCAGAAACATGACAAGTGTGGCACGCTAGAGCTGCAACATATGAAGCTTTGGCAGAAACATGACAAGTGTGGCACGCTAGAGCTGCGACATATGAGGCTTTGTCAGAAACATGACAAGTGTGGCACGCTAGAGCTGCGACTTATGATGCTTTGTCAGAAACATGACAAGTGTGGCACGCTAGAGCTGCGACATGAGGCTTTGTCAGAGACATGACAAGTGTGGCACGCTAGAGCTGCAACATATGATGCTTTGTCAGAAACATGACAAGTGTGGCATGCTAGAACTGCGACGTGAGACTTTGTCAGAAACATGACAAGTGTGGCACGCTAGAGCTGCGACTTATGATGCTTTGTCAGAAACATGACAAGTGTGGCACGCTAGAACTGCGACGTGAGACTTTGTCAGAAACATGACAAGTGTGGCACGCTAGAGCTGCGACATGAGGCTTTGTCAGAAACATGACAAGTGTGGCACGCTAGAGCTGCAACATATGAGGCTTTGTCAGAAACATGACAAGTGTGGCACGCTAGAGCTGCAACATATGAGGCTTTGTCAGAAACATGACAAGTGTGGCACGCTGGAGCTGCGACTTATGACGCTTTGTCAGAAACATGACAAGTGTGGCACGCTAGAGCTGCGACATGAGGCTTTGTCAGAAATGTACATAATTACTCATGCTGAAGGCCAGTGTGAGTATTGCAGCTGTTCCATGCGTGCGTGCGTGCGTGCGTGCGTGCGTGCTCGCGTGCGTGCGTGCGCGCGCGCGTGCGTGCGTGTGCGTGCGTGCATGTGCGTGCGTGCATGTGCGTGCGTGCATGTTTATGTGCGTGCACGTGTGCGTGCGTGCGTGCGTGCATGCGTGTGTGTGTGCATGCATGCGTGAGTCATCAAATTTTGCACATCGATTCATATTGTAGGTGACTAGGCAAAAAATGAGTTTATGGTAAAAGACCCAAATATTAGGGGCACAGCATCACTAAGAGCATCCCGAAATACACATTTTTCGCCATACAATGAGAACACAAGTAAGTAGAATGAACCAATTTGGCACAGCCATTCTAGTATAGGTAGCTAGAAGTTATGAGTTTCAGGACACAACATCATATATCTAGATGACGGTGTCCTTATGTGTATCCCGAAATACATATTTTTAGCCATAAATCAGGAATGGAAGTAATTAGTAGGTATAATCACCAAATTTGGCACACCCATTCATATTTCAGATAAATGAGTTTTAGGTAAGACACAAATATTATCATCACAGGGTCACTAAGTGCATCTTGCAGATCACATTTTTAGCTATAATTTGATAACACAAGTTGGTATAATGCCCAAATTTGGCACTAATTCATATTATAGGTGAATAGTTCGATGAATTTCAGGACAAAGCATCAAATATCAAGGTCATGGGGTCACAAAGTGCATACTGGAATACACATTTTGGCCATAACTCTGGCATGCAAGAAGGTAGAATCACCAGATTTAGCATAAGCTTTCATCTTGCAACAGCTTATGCATGCTTTGAGATTTAGGGCGACAGATCAACTATCTAGGTCGAGGGTCACTATGTGCAGTCTGAAGACAGGATTCAAAGGCGTGACTCAGCATCTTCCTCAAGTGCATTCTAGTTTAACTGTAACATGAGTTGTGAGCAACAACTAAAAATATGGGTTTGGAAATTCGAGCACACAATACAGGAATTCAGGATGACCAGTGACACGGATCAAATATTCAGCATCAAATCTATATTTAGCTTGGCCCCAATACATCTAAATGTATAATGTCATCATGCAGGCATAAAAATAGATTCCTGAGAAAGTCTGTAAAGCTTCCAAGGTCTGAAATTACCTAACCCGTACTAAGATTAGATATTTTGAGAATTTCGGACACAACTGACAACTTTTTATATTTCGCATGTTTGATTAAAAGTTCTGAAATCAGATAATAGTCTGAAAAGTCCATCAACTAGCAGCTTAATGAGGGACATAATTTTGCTTACTCGATGAGGGACATAATTTTGCTTACTCTATGAGGGACATAAGTTTGCTTACTCGATGAGGGACATAATTTTGCTTACTCGATGAGGGACATAATTTTGCTTACTCGATGAGGGACATAAGTTTACTTACTCGATGAATGACATAAGTTTGCTTACTCGATGAGGGACATAATTTTGCTTACTCGATGAGGGACATAAGTTTGCTTACGCGATGAGGGACATAAGTTTGCTTACTCGATGAGGGACATAATTTTGCTTACTCTATGAGGGACATAAGTTTGCTTACTCGATGAGGGACATAATTTTGCTTACTCTATGAGGGACATAAGATTGCTTACTCGATGAGGGACATAATTTTGCTTACTCTATAAGGGACATAATTTTGCTTACTCGATGAGGGATATAATTTTGCTTACTCGATGAGGAACATAATTTTGCTTACTCGATGAGGGACATAATTTTGCTTACTCTATGAGGGACATAATTTTGCTTACTCGATGAGGGACATAATTTTGTCATGTATCTATCTTAACCCAACTTGAATGGCCGTTAAACATTTAACCCTTAAATTTTTTACTCGATGAGGGACATAATTTTGCTTACTCAATGAGGGACATAAGTTTACTTACTCGATGAATGACATAAGTTTGCTTACTCGATGAGGGACATAATTTTGCTTACTCTATGAGGGACATGTTTGCTTACTCGATGAGGGACATAATTTTGCTTACTCTATGAGGGACATAAGTTTGCTTACTCGATGAGGGACATAATTTTGCTTACTCGATGAGGGACATAAGTTTGCTTACTCGATGAGGGACATAAATTTGCTTACTCGATGAGGGACATTATTTTGCTTACTCTATGAGGGACATAAGATTGCTTACTCAATGAGGGACATAATTTTGCTTACTCTATGAGGGACATAAGTTTGCTTACTCGATGAGGGACATAATTTTGCTTACTCGATGAGGGACATAATTTTGCTTACTCGATGAGGAACATAATTTTGCTTACTCGATGAGGGACATAATTTTGCTTACTCTATGAGGGACATAAGTTTGCTTACTCGATGAGGGACATAATTTTGCTTACTCTATGAGGGACATAAGATTGCTTACTCGATGAGGGACATAATTTTGCTTACTCTATAAGGGACATAATTTTGCTTACTCGATCAGGGACATAATTTTGCTTACTCGATGAGGGACATAATTTTGCTTACTCGATGAGGGACATAATTTTGCTTACTCGATGAGGGACATAAGTTTGCTTACTCGATGAATGACATAAGTTTGCTTACTCGATGAGGGACATAATTTTGCTTACTCTATTAGGGACATAATTTTGCTTACTCGATGAGGGACATAATTTTGCTTACTCGATGAGGAACATAATTTTGCTTACTCGATGAGGGACATAATTTTGCTTACTCTATGAGGGACATAAGTTTGCTTACTCGATGAGGGACATAATTTTGCTTACTCGATGACGGACATAATTTTGCTTACTCGATCAGGGACATAATTTTGCTTACTCGATGAGGGACATAATTTTGCTTACTCGATGAGGGACATAAGTTTACTTACTCGATGAATGACATAAGTTTGCTTACTCGATGAGGGACATAATTTTGCTTACTCTATGAGGGACATGTTTGCTTACTCGATGAGGGACATAATTTTGCTTACTCTATGAGGGACATAAGTTTGCTTACTCGATGAGGGACATAATTTTGCTTACTCGATGAGGGACATAAGTTTACTTACTCGATGAGGGACATAAGTTTGCTTACTCGATGAGGGACATAATTTTGCTTACTCTATGAGGGACATAAGTTTGCTTACTCGATGAGGGACATAATTTTGCTTACTCTATGAGGGACATAAGATTGCTTACTCGATGAGGGACATAATTTTGCTTACTCTATAAGGGACATAATTTTGCTTACTCGATGAGGGACATAATTTTGCTTACTCGATGAGGAACATAATTTTGCTTACTCGATGAGGGACATAATTTTGCTTACTCGATGAGGGACATAATTTTGCTTACTCGATGAGGGACATAATTTTGTCATGTATCTATCTTAACCCAACTTGAATGGCCGTTAAACATTTAACCCTCATAGAAATTGTCAATTTGCAGACCAAGAGCTTATTTTTTAAAGTTTATCACTGTAATGACTGGCTCGGTTATCGAGCCAGTCATTCCGGTGATAAATTTTAAAAAATAGTCTTTTCTTTGTCTGCAAATGGACATTTATCAAGACCACAGCAGAAGCCATTTTTGGCTGATATGAGTGTTAAAGGGTTAAGTCGCTAGGCCTATTTGCCAAATTGATCTATTCAGCGGTTCCAGAATTGTTGTTGTTAAAACTCTGTCATCCATGATGGTCGACAAAGAACTTGACCAATCAGGTTCTCATGAAAACAATATGGTTCAGCGCTTGTTGTACCCGACGGTTCATGAAAATTCATGAAAACAATATGGTTCAGCTCCTGTTGTACCGATGGTTCATGAGAATTCATGAAAACAATAGGGTTCAGCGCTTGTTGTACCGACGGTTCATGAGAATTCATGAAAACAATACGGTTCAGCGCTTGTTGTACCGACGGTTCATGAGAATTCATGAAAACAATACGGTTCAGCGCTTGTTGTACCGACGGTTCATGAGAATTCATGAAAACAATACGGTTCAGCACTTGTTGTACCGACGGTTCATGAGAATTCACATTAACTGGCCATGCAAGTGCAGAATATTTAAAGATATTTCTAAAAATAACACACAATCCAAGACGGCTACCAGTCAAATAGACAAATCAGTGTCGCTTGAACAATCTTGGATCTTGATGACTCAAGGATACTTGCTAATTTTGGTGAAATTGGCACAGTGGCTCTTAGTCACGTGGCCTTAAAGGTCAGGTCAACTTATGCCATGGCGACAATATTGCACTTTTTATCTGATGGATTTTTAACACGAAATTCGTTTTATATAGGTTTCTGGGTAGCATATGCCGATTTCAAATTTGCCACTGTTGAAACTGTCGGATAAACGGTTTGACAGTCATCTTGGATCATTTTCCAGTCAAAAACTCCCATACTAAAGCAAGAGGAAATATAAAATCGCCTCTCGAGAACCACTAGGCTGATTTCAAATATACTAGCAGGAAGCATCCTTAGGCAATACAGATCCAAGTTAGTTCAAAGGAAGCTGATTACAAACAATTTGGCTGGTTTTTGTCAGATTTTTAGAAATGTCTTTAAAAATCTTCACTGGGGGGATCAATTCAAAACTCATGAAACATCATCTAGGGCAACAACTGAACCAAGTTTGTTCAAGGGAGCTTGATTGGCTCATGATTCGGCGACCATATTGGATGACCTAGTTTTTGTGAAAACGACTTCTCCAGAACATCTGAACAGATCGGGCTGATGTTTGGGGGATATGATTATGCACTAAGGGCCATTAACATTTGTTCAAGTTAAACTGATACATAAAAAACATGGCCGCCATGGATCAATCAGAAGTTGGCATGTTTGGCGGCCACCTTAGATTTTTTGAAAATTTTAAAGAAAATCAGTTAAAAGACTACATATTAACAGCTGGGACAATTTTAATAAAACTTGGCTAAACCTTCTCTACACAGAAATTAGATTGTTAAATCTTTCTAGTGGTCACCTCGTTTTGTTCAGTTTTGGCAAATAATTCCTGATGAGCCTCTGTTATGGTCTTAGCTAGTGTCCATTTACAAGCCAAAAGAACACAAATTTTAAAATTTACCACTGCAATGACTGGCTCGGTTATCTTGGCCTGTGATTGGACATTCAATAGCCAGATATTTAAATTTTCGCGACAATGTAACCATTAAAGGATTAAGGAAAACGCTGATCAATGACTGACTTTCTAGAATGGATACTCTGAGAAGTGAAAATGCTGATCAATGATGACTGACTTTCTAGAATGGATACTCTGAGAAGTGAAAACGCTGATCAATGATGACTGACTTTCTAGAATGGATACTCTGAGAAGTGAAAACGCTGATCAATGATGACTGACTTTCTAGAATGGATACTCTGAGAAGTGAAAACGCTGATCAATGATGACCGACTTTCTAGAATGGATACTCTGAGAAGTAAAAATGCTGATCAATGATGACCGACTTTCTCGAATGGATACTCTGAGAAGTGAAAACGCTGATCAATGATGACTGACTTTCTAGAATGGATACTCTGAGAAGTGAAAACGCTGATCAATGATGACTGACTTTCTAGAATGGATACTCTGAGAAGTGAAAACGCTGATCAATGATGACTGACTTTCTAGAATGGATACTCTGAGAAGTGAAAACGCTGATCAATGATGACTGACTTTCTAGAATGGATACTCTGAGAAGTGAAAACGCTGATCAATGATGACCGACTTTCTAGAATGGATACTCTGAGAAGTAAAAATGCTGATCAATGATGACCGACTTTCTCGAATGGATACTCTGAGAAGTGAAAACGCTGATCAATGATGACCGACTTTCTAGAATGGATACTCTGAGAAGTGAAAACGCTGATCAATGATGACCGACTTTCTAGAATGGATACTCTGAGAAGTGAAAACGCTGATCAATGATGACCGACTTTCTAGAATGGATACTCTGAGAAGTGAAAATGCTGATCAATGATGGCTGACTTTCTAGAATAGATACTCTTGAGAAGTGAAAATGCTGATCAATCATGACTGACTTTCTAGAATGGATACTCTGAGAAGTGAAAACGCTGATCAATCATGACTGACTTTCTAGAATGGATACTCTGAGAAGTGAAAACGCTGATCTGATCAATGATGACTGACTTTCTAGAATGGATACTCTGAGAAGTGAAAACGCTAATCAATGATGACTGATTTTCTAGAATGGATACTCTGAGAAGTGAAAACGCTGATCAATGATGACAGATTTTCTAGAATGGATACTCTGAGAAGTGAAAACGCTGATCAATGATGACTGATTTTCTAGAATAGATACTCTGAGAAGTGAAAACGCTGATTTGATCAATGATGACTGTCTCTCTAGAATGGATACTCTGAGAAGTGAAAACGCTGATCAATGATGAGACTTTCTAGAATGGATACTCTGAGAAGTGAAAATGCTGATCAATGATGACTGACTTTCTAGAATTGATAATCTGAGAAGTGAAAACGCTGATCAATGATGGTTGACTTTCTAGAATGGATACTCTGAGAAGTGAAAATGCTGATCAATGATGACTGACTTTCTAGAATGGATACTCTGAGAAGTGAAAACGCTGATCAATGATGACTGACTTTCTAGAATGGATACTCTGAGAAGTGAAAATGCTGATCAATGATGACTGACTTTCTAGAATGGATACTCTGAGAAGTGAAAACGCTGATCAATGATGACAGATTTTCTAGAATGGATACTCTGAGAAGTGAAAACACTGATCAATGATGACTGATTTTCTAGAATAGATACTCTGAGAAGTTAAAACGCTGATCTGATCAATGATGACTGACTTTCTAGACTGGATACTCTGAGAAGTGAAAATGCTGATCAATGATGACCGACTTTCTAAAATGGATACTCTGAGAAGTGATACCATTGATCAATGATGACTGACTTTCTAGAATGGATACTCTGAGAATTGAGAACGCTGATCAATGATGACTGATTTTCTAGAATAGATACTCTGAGAAGTGAAAACGCTGATCTGATCAATGATGACTGTCTCTCTAGAATGGATACTCTGAGAAGTGAAAACGCTGATCAATGATGAGATTTTCTAGAATGGATACTCTGAGAAGTGAAAATGCTGATCAATGATGACTGACTTTCTAGAATGGGTAATCTGAGAAGTGAAAACGCTGATCAATGATGGTTGACTTTCTAGAATGGATACTCTGAGAAGTGAAAATGCTGATCAATGATGACTGACTTTCTAGAATGGATACTCTGAGAAGTGAAAATGCTGATCAATGATGACTGACTTTCTAGAATGGATACTCTGAGAAGTGAAAACGCTGATCAATGATGACAGATTTTCTAGAATGGATACTCTGAGAAGTGAAAACACTGATCAATGATGACTGATTTTCTAGAATAGATACTCTGAGAAGTTAAAACGCTGATCTGATCAATGATGACTGACTTTCTAGACTGGATACTCTGAGAAGTGAAAATGCTGATCAATGATGACCGCTTCGTCTCCATCTTTCAAATATACGGTCAAATCTCAGACCTGTCCCTGACAGGAATTTGCTAACGGACAGATCCACGGACAGACACCATGTGCCATCCCATGATCCGACCCGTTTTATAACGAGGGTATAAAAATTGGATGTAAATTATAACTTTGTCACATAGTCACACACTTTAACAGTTTCTAAAATATTTGTTTCTCTCGAACTATAAATTGATATTTGCTATGAGGAAAATCTTAGTTTCTTGACCAAATTCAACCATTAATCATGCTAATATGTTAACTAAAGGCTAAATATTAGTCAGTTAGAAATGGCGAGTCAACACCACTGTAGCCTGCAGCCACACCACCTTCATCAACACCTGTATGTTTGGTCCGCAGAAGATGGCCTTGTTGGTAGTTTTCATACACCTTGTCAGGTGTGCTGAAGACAAATACAAAACAAAGCTTGAGTGAAGACATTATTAACATGATAAAGCTTACATACATATTAGGATGTGAATAACAACAAGTACATTCACACACACGCACACGCGCACATATGCACACATGCACACACACGCACATGCACACAAGCATGCATACACGCACATGTAGACACATGTGCGCGCGACACACACACACACACACCACACACACACACACACACACACACACACACACACACACACACACACGTACATGCACACACACATAAATGTGAGGCAGGAGCATGGTAAACGTAGTTCACGCGACCCTGACCATTGCAACACAACTTTATCACATGGCTAGCTTGTAATGTAGATGCAGGGTTTTCATATACACAGGTGATTAATTTTCTGCCAACACTGACCAGTAGTGAACGGGACTGACTTCCCAGTACCTATTACAAATTACCGCTATTTGACTTTAACATCTGCACAGATAATATGAACGCATGCAAACATTTCAAATTTTATTTGGCGAAAGATATAAGAATCTGTAGCTGCTCTTATATCTCTGGTTACTGTAGCAACCCAAACTGAACTCAGTCATGATGCTGGCTGACATTTGAATATATTCGTAAATCCTGTTGCCTTGCTCATTTTATGATGAGGGTTTACGTTATCGCAGCAGCTCGACCTAGTCAAGACAGTGAATGAGTCTGACATGTCCGAACATAAGAATTTGCTACCAGCAGTTGCACCCATACAATATAATACTGATATTAATAAGAATGTTTAGTGAGTGACACTTTTTGGAGGACATGGCCCAAAGCGATTGGCTTTAATAACTTGTAATAAAGCCACAGATACCATCTCTAATGTCCTGGCTGACGTGTGCCTATGCATTGAGTTAGTTGACTGTAGAGGATAAAATATTATACCAATTCTGATGATAGTTAGCTCAGCTGACTTTGTCTGCCTGCCTGCCAGCTAGTCCGGTGTAAACAATGGTAGTTGACTTGTTGTTTTTGGACAGATCGAGACTAAACATTGTTAAAATGTTCCTATAAGCATCTAACCCCTGAGTTGTGACAATTGAGCTGATTCGCCCTGTTGTTCACTCATGTCCAGTCTGCCATCAGTCTTCTCAAAACTCTTCTATCTATGCGTATGGGTGCATCTTAGGCTAAATCTGTGAAGCTTACTAGTGTTGTAACTCACATAGTTCATGCAATATTATGTGGAAATTTAGTTCAGGATGGTGTGAGGGCATTAAGGCCCTTTGGACCTCTTGTTTCCATCTTGTACCCGCTATATGGTAATGTAGCTTCAGTGTGACCAGTATTAACTGGCTAAACTTAGTTAGACTTGTCAGTGAAGATCTTGGCTATGCAACGTTCATACATTGCTCATCTATGTAGCAGCATATGCTTCACCAGGATCAGTGGACCTTTCCTGTTTTAGCTATACCCCGCCCATCTCTAACTATGCTCCACTTACACCTCTCATGTTGGGATCAATCAATTCCTGAACTCCCCCGACTTTCAATTTCCAGAAAACTATACAGGTAAGCTGTTGAATATCTTGCAACTAATTTGACTGGGTGATGTTGCTGCCTATTTCAAATTAGTTTCAGAATATTCAACAGCATGTTTATTAATAGTAAAGACATACAATTCGTACAAAAATGCTTATCCCGTCACCAATTATGCTTTCGTGACGTACTTATCTATGTCATTCATGATGGCATTGATCATGACATCATCCTACACGTCATGTAGATGATTATGACATTATATGGCGGATGGATAAAGTGGAAAGGTCAGTTATCCCATGTCCAATGTCTCTGTAGCAGCTTATGCTTCACGAGGATCAGTTATCCCTGCATGGCCCATCTCCATAATAGAGGGATTCCACTTCTAGATAGGATCTGCCAATTTATAGATAAGCTCCACCCATTTTTTATGGGCATGTTGGAATTGATTTGAAACCATGAAACCTCCAAGCAACAGCTCCCAGTTAAATTAGTTTCAAAATATTCACCTGGATGTTTATTAAAGTTAATTCATTAAAGACATACAGTTCTTTTTCGTGAAGGAGCTGCCGTATTCCTCCTATTAAAACCATATGCCTTAATAGAAGCCTTATCACTTTGAAAACGGTAAGAACCCCAAATGCAAGCCTACCCCAAAACTCGGCATCTCGGTCCGATAAGCTTTTTCCAAATATTGATGTCAATAAATAATCCAACGTTTATTACATAAAAAATCCACTCTTGAAAACAGTTGAAAAAATGAACTTGAATAGCACGAAAATAGAACACATTTTCCGGTACAGATTATTTCCATCAGACAACTAGGCTTAATGTTTACTATGCCCATCACCGTGGGAGTAAAATTATTATGTAGGACCGCATAAAAACTGTGTTTATTACATCAAAATTCTCCTCAAATCTAACAAAACGTTGTCCTGAAAAAATTCAAATCATGTGATATCAGCAGGAGCTTGCGTATAGATTTAATATTTAGAGCGAGATTCACAGACCTGTGTCTTTGGACTCTGAATTCAGATATTACTATATTGCATGATGGTAACCCAGAACTGTACATTACATCAGATCTGCATAGCGGGTACACATGTGATAATTGCACGTTGATATGAATCTTGTCACACAAGGAAGTTGAGATCACTTTACAGCATTTTTATTCGTGTCTCGCGAAATTGCCTTTGAAATGGGATTGAGAATGCGCGAAGCCATGCTTATATTTTTAGTTTGTGCATTTTGAATTGCGAATAGTCAACGCAATACGATTGAATTCAATGGCTAATCAAACATTATATCTCAGAATTCTCTTCTAAATAGATGATCATGTGAGGAACTCGTGACTCTGTACTTATAATTAGTCTGCTACATGCATGTGCTGGTTTTCCAATGTAATTTCATGGAATCCTGGAAATACATGTAGACGTCTAACATGAGCTTATTAGAAGCCAGTTTGGGGGTTGACTAATTAATTTTTTGAGAAATTTCCAAATAGGGTCGGGTTATATTAGGAAATTTTCCCAAAAAATTGGCAGAGGCTTCTAATAGGAGCAATGCATTACATCATTTTAATTGTGATGTCAATTAACCAATGACGTAATTGATTGTGACGTCAGTTAACTATTGATGTAACTGATCGTGACGTCATCTAACTAGTGATGTAATTGATCATGACATCACCTAACTAGTGATGTAACTGATTGTGATGTCACCTAACTAGTGACGTAATTGATTGTGACGTCAGTTAACTAGTGATGTAACTGATTGTGATGTCACCTAACTAGTGATGTAACTGATTGTGATGTTACCTAACTAGTGACGTAATCGATTGTGATGTCAGATTGAGTGACATATCAGACCCATCCATTCGGCCATCTAGTGTGTTCTTCAGCGCAAACCAAGTATGGTGAGGATATATTCACGACATGAGGCCCAAGGGGCCTCTATCGCTCACCTGGAATTATTGGTCAGTTGCACAACCGAACAAAACAAGATGACCACAGGAAAAATTTACCAATCAAATTTCTGTGTAGAAGGCTTAGCCAAGTTTCATTAAAATTGGCCCAATAAGTAAGTCTTTACGATTTTCTCAGAAATTTGCTGAAAATACAAGATGTCCGCCAAAGACGCTAAATTTTGATTGATTCATGGCGGACATGTTTTTTTGACATATCAACTTTCTATGGACAAATTATAATAGTGCTTTGGTCCTAATCTTATCCACCAAATTTTGGCCAGTTCCATTCAGCGGTTCTGGAAAAGAAGTTGTTTTCGCGAAAACTAGGTCATCCAAGACCGCCGCCGAACCACTTGGTAAATCAAGTTCCCTCGAAGATTCAAAAAAGCATCTGCTTTTGTTTTTACGAGAATTGTTAATACTTACCAGATGTACTATTATGATAATGTCTAATATCTAGTCTAGCGCAAAATAAACAATTAAATCTCTGCACTCTCCTGGTCCTGCCCATACTGTGTCCGGGAACTACCATTGCCCCAGGTACCGAGTCAATACCCAATCACAGTTAGATTCGGCTTATATTTGTCTTGACAAACAGCGAAAGCAGCTCAGCCTCACCTCAGCAGGGCAGCTGAGGCAGGGCCATAGTACATCTGGTAAGTATTAACGATTCTCATAGAAACAAAAGCGGATGCTTTTTTTATTCTACTTCGAATAATACTTACCAGATGTACTATTACATGTATGATAAACTCCAGATTTCGACAGCCAAGAACATCCAGTGGGAGGAGGTGAGGCTTGAACCAGCACTCATATTCCATCTGACAGAGAAGGTTGTGAAGAGACTAGAACCCTGGCATACGCTTGGGTTCCGCCATCTGACTCATAGAGTGCTAAATTTCCATTTCCATGGTCTAGACCGCGCTCCCCACCCCACCCCCTCATTTGTCCGCACAAATTAAAGAGGGCTGTCAACTTGACTCTGCTCTCCACCGGAAAAGCTACACTGTCCCTGAGATTGAAAAGAATTCCCAGATACACAAACTCCTGGGATGGAGTCAATTCTGATTTCTCTAGATTCACAATCCATCCTAGGTCCTTTAATAAGGCCAGGACTACCTGAAGATTGTTGCGCAGAGTGACTGGATCCTCCACCTTCAGCAGCCAGTTGTCTATGTAAGTATGAACAGCAATGTTTCTCCTGCGAAGATAAGAAGTCATGGCGAGAACCACTTTGGTGAAGACCCTCGGTGCTGTGGTCAGACCGAATGGTAACGCATTGAATTCCCAAACATTGTCTTAGAACGCAAAACGACAGTATTTCTGAAAAGGAATTGACATTGGAATATGAAAATATGCATCCTTCAGATCTATCGATACTGTCCGCACGCCTTTTCTCAGCCCTGTCATCACCGCTGCCACAGTCTCCATCTGAAATCTTGGTGAGAGCATGAATTTGTTCAGCGGTTTGAGGTTGAGAATCGGTCTCCAACCTCTGGTGCATTTCGGAACGAGGAAAATTATCGAATAGAAGCCCAGGGAGGACTGATTGCCGACTAAATGAATCGCATTCTTCTGCTGAAGGGCTATGATTTCTGAGCAAATATAATCTAGACAATTGGATTTCCTTGGAACGGGAGTCCATACTGGAGTCAACGTTAACGAAACTAACGATTGACGGATGAGCCAGTCCGGTTCATAGCCATTTCTTAGCCAATGACAGGCTAAACAATCTTGCACAACCTGTTCCCACTGGTTTGAGAACAGCTGAAGTCTGCCTCCGATGGTAGGAATCTGCACACAGCTCGCGGTCGATATTGCACAATAAGACGGTAATTTGCTTGGGTGAAGATTCTCGACTCCCTTCGTTCCTGGCACCACTGGAACAGGTCTCGCCGAAAACCCGTCAGGACCATCCCCCCACGCAGCTTCTTAGAGTATGACGGCCCGGGACCACTGCCACGGTTATCCTTACAGTAACCGCCGTGACCCGAGCCGCCACCGTTCCTATCGTCTTCATACAGCCTCTTATTAGAGGACTTGTATGAGGACGAACGGCCAGGTCCTGTGAAACGGATGCCCGATGAGCATCACAGCCAGAAGGACGGAAGGGTGATCTCTGGCGCTGCCTGTTGCTCTTGCCAATGCTGTTTGTAGGACTGCTGCGGCCGAGCCCTCTTCGTCGACTTCCACGACTTGCCGACTACTTCTTGCTCTGCAACCATTGGCGCAACTTTAGAAAGAGCTTGCCATGCCGAGCCGCCAAACAAGCCTGGACCAATGAAGGGCGCAGCAGATAATGCAGCCCTCATCCCTGGTCTTGGTTCTACACAATCGAGACCCCTTCTCCACCTCTCCGCGAATGTTCTGGTGATCACCCTGGCCAGGCAATCTTATGACAAGCGCATGGTGTCCCGGATAACTCTGGGAGCAGCCTCTGGCACTGCCCCACCTTCTGCCAAGCAGGTCAGCATACCGTGCAAGATGGTACAACCGTGCAAGAGTGCAGCCATAGCCGCCCTTGCCACATCCTCAATGAGACTTAACTCATTAAAAGGATCTTTGTTAACTTGGGAAACCAAGGGAACGACCTTTGGATTTCTCAGCTAATGGCCTATTCTGTGCTTCTCTTTCCACGACTGAAAGCTAAGGAACACGAGTATATTGATGATAAGCCTGCTCCGGAAAGCGGACCCTACTCCTTATCCCCTTAGGGGCCATGGGCAGCGAATAATCTGGCTGAACCAGATGGTACGTCGCAACTTCCAACATATCAGAAGTGTGCGTGTCCAAGGGGAGCGTCGGTATGGCCGATGAGCCACTTGACAGAGCACTAGCCGCTCGCTCTGACATCCGCTCCATCGCGGGATCGCGCTGAGAACCTTGATCCAATGACACCCCGAGACCCACCACCCATTCAGCTTCGGTACAGAATGATGATTCGTCCATTACTGGACTATCATTTTCATCCTCCTTCTCACCCTTGGATGAGTAGGTCACCAACGATCCATGCGGAGAGCTACAGATCAAACTTCCAACATGAAGTGGATCCATAGCCCGACTACTCAAGGCTCCAGTATCTAGCGAATCGCCAGATACAGATTCACCGCAGTCCATCGGCTCCAGCACGGGAGCCGGGACTACAGCCACTGCTACGGAAGGCGACAGAATTCCAATAGAAGCCATCCTCACCGCCTCCATGATGCCAATGGGAGTCGGAAAACATGGCTCCAACAGCAACGCGGCCTGAGCGAAGTCCGGGTGAAAAATGCCCGACGGAACGTCGACATCTCCACTCGGCTGGCAAACCCGTACAAAACCCGTGGGAGACCCGCAGGAAGTACTGGTATCTGCCACCTGAGAAAGCTCCGGGCATTCCGGAGTCTTCCATGAGGAGTAAATCTCCCTCCCCCGCCGTCGGCTCTTGAGCCAAAGCGGGAGGAAGGACAGGTGCTCGTTCCTCCACAGAACTGGCTGGACCACCGATAATTTGTCCTGCACCAGCCTGCATCGACGGAACCGTGGACTGGAAAGACTCGAACGTCGCCTTGAATTGGGCCACCAAAACACCCACGGCCGAGTCCATACGTTCGTTCAGACGCTCTTCAAGACCTTTTACAGATGCCTGATCCACTTTGGCCGCATTGGCCCTCGCGATCCTCTCCAAACTTGCACGCCGATCACGATCGAACTCTGCCACCAACTCCGACGACCACCTCGCACGTACATCGCAAGGACTCCCAACCTTGCACTTTGCGCAGGCAACGCAGTGATGACCAGAAAACTTCCGTTTCATGCCGCGGTTGCAGCACTGACAGAGTGTATCTGGCGGGGCTTTGCCCTGCCCCTTCACATTCTGCGAACACAGAATGAGAATTAAAATGCTGCACATGATAATATGATGATGAGCAACACGCACAATCTACTTGATTGTAATTTTAAAATTACTTAGAAACATTAACTTTCTTTTAGATTAATGATAATCAAGTTTAGGCAGGAAATATTTGAAAATTTTTAGAGTGAAAATTTTATAAACACGACTTGGTAATTAACTATCATTAAAATAACCAATAAATAAAGACTGATCGCTACATACACCCTCGGCAATGAAACGAGAGCTAAAGAACGGCCTAAAACAGAGTGCATAGACACACCTAGCCAAAACAAAATGTTAATCATGGGCGCCGCCATCTTGGCTAGGGGCGCATCCATCTTGGAAGGCACCGAGTCACAAGAGAAATTAACCGCGTACCCGGATAAGATTAAACAGTTAACGGGTAATGGAGTGACTCCAACAATGGCTACCATTTTAAAATAATGTGTCAATTTAAGGAAATTTTAATCAGTCATTACGGCACAAATGTATAAATTCTAGATTGATACAACCTGCCCCTGTGATGACTTTCCCTTTCCTTCCATGAAGCCAGCGACCATTCACGAACAAAATGCTTAAATCCGCTAAAAATTGCACAATTTGAGCTCAAAAACACATGCGACTTTCCAAGACAGCAAAATAGACGAATCTGACTGTGATTCGGAATTCACTCGGTACCTGGAGCAATGGTAGTTCCCGGACACAGTATGGGCAGGACCAGGAGAGTGCGGAGTTTTAATTGTTTATTTTGAGCTAGACTAGATAATAGACATTATCATAATAGTACATCTGGTAAGTATTATTCGAAGTAGAAACTTGGTTCAGCTCTTGCCTTAGATCATATTCCATGCGGTTTGCATTGATTCCACAAGCGGTTTCTGAGATTTTTAAAGCCGGCCAAAATCCAAGATGGCTACAGGCAAAATTGGCCAATCATCTTCCTTTGAACAAAGTTGTACCCTATGCTCTAAGAATTCTTCCTGTCAAATATATTTCGAAAATGGCAAATTTGAAATCAGAATACCTAAAAACAAATTTTGGCTTCAAAATCCATCAAATAAAAAGATCAAATATGGCCGCCAAATACGCTACATTTTAAATGGTCCATGGCGGCCATGTTTTTTTTACTTATGAACTTTCTGTGAACAACCTTTAATGGCCCTTAGTCCCGAATCATATTTGTAAAGTTTGGGCCCGATCCGTTAAACGATTCTGGAGATGTTGTTTTCGCGGAAACTAGGTCATCCAAGATGTTCGCCAAACTATTTGCCCAATCAAGTTCCCTTGAACAAACTTTGTTCAGCTCTTACCTAGATGATATTCGTGAGTTTTGAATCGAAGCCCCAAATGGCTTCTGAGATTTTTTAAGATATTTAAAAACAAGAACGCTGAAGCGTACAATGTCTCGCCTGTAAAGGTATGGATAGTGTGGATTGCCAAAGCAAATTGGGATTGGTTCAGAATACGCATATTCAGTAAGGCACCAACAAACCAGTGTAACGAATCAAACATGGACAATTTTCCCAAACTGTTGATAGTCTGATCTTTAAAACTAGTAATGATGCAAATTAAGAAAATTGATCAAATTTCTTTTTCACGAGTGAGATGACATACTTACCTCCCTAACTCTCTTGATATACTAGTATATCGGCTCTAAATTCAATAATATTCAGAATTATAAAAAGTTAGGTGCCCCTAATGGGCAGGTGGAAGTACACAGTCATGCACATGACAGACCCCACGCACTGTGCATGCGTATACAGGTACTTCCGTTACTAAATATTGGCTGACATAGAAGCAACTATTCAATAACCAAAGGACCAGGCCGGGATCCTGTTAGGGAGGTAAGTATGTCATCTCACTCGTGAAAAAGAAATTTGATAAATTTTCTTATTTCACATCATGAGAACATACTTACCTCCCTAACACTCTTGATAAAAACCAGAATTTGAAAGTAAATTTGGTGGGAGGGAAGCAAGGTCCTGAAAACCAGCACACCCTCGAAGAGACTAGGCTCTTTGAATTCTCAAGAGATTTAAAACATCTGAAATTGTGACTGAAACACAATCAGGAATGGAATTTTTGCATTGGATAATCCCCCCCCTCCCCTCTTTCTGAGGAAGGTTAGGAAAAAACGTTGCTCTAAATGACTAGCACGTTCTCTAATACTTAATGAAAAGTATTACTAGACATTGGAAGAAGAAGAATTGCTTCTATTTCAAAAAACTCTCTGAAAGAACCACAATTAAGAGACATTAACCATCACCATATTAAATAAAAAATGACACCATCACCAAGACAAAAAACAAAAATGGTCATAAATACTGACCTCTGATGTCTTGGACGCGGCACTCATCTCTTCCCCCACCGGATGAAGAGAATTGTACCAGCTAATAGTAGGGATACCCTACCAACAAATGTGATATTTGTAAATAGCAGAGGAGGAAACTATTTACAAATATAAACCTCTACATTATTTTATTTTCTGAGGACTGAGACGGCGAGCGGGCTAGAAGTGTCACGAAGGTAATGGTCGGTAAAACTTGATTCACAGTGCCACTGGGCTACTGACATAATGGCTTCAATAGAAACACCATTAAATAATGTCGTGGAAGTTACCGCACCACGGACACTATGAGCCTTGGCTCTATCTACTTGGATTCCAATGGCTGTCTTATGACAGAATTGAATACATTCTACTATCCATCTGGAAATAGTGTCTCTTGACGCCCTACCATGGGGTTCAATATATGACAACCATAGGGAACATGGGTCCGTCCGCCAAACCTGAGTTCTTCTCTTGTACTTATTTAAAGCATGGACAGGACATCATACTTTAGCACCAGGATCATATCTGGTTAAGGCAGGTAAAATAATAGGTTTACCCGGATATTTTAAAGATTGATTCTTAGCCAAGAAATTAAATCTTGGTAGAAGCTTAAGGCCTTCACCTGTAACTATATAACGGTCAGGCTCAGCAGACAAGGCATGAATTTCACTCCTGTGTCTGGCTGATGCTGCCGCAACTAAAAATAGTTTTAAGTGTCAATAATTTTACAGATATAGCACTAAAAAGGTTTATCACTCAAAACCTACAGAACCAGAGAACGACTCCATGACGGTGTCAGTGGAGGATTTCTTGGTCTGAGATTGCCCATACCTTTGATAAGAGTATTTAAAACACTTACTTCATCACTTCCCCTCTTTGCCAAGCAAGGGATAACAGTCATTAATGTTGATTTGTATCCAGCAATAGAATTAGGCGTAAGACTATAGACATCATACAGGTGACAGAGAAAATCAGCTACTACCTGAATAGATGCTTCCATCGGATTGATACATCTCTTTGAGCACCATTCTGCAAATCTGTTGATTTTATAATTATAAGCTCTGGAGGTTGACCCCCTTCTGGCACTGGCCATGAAATTGGCTGCTTGCTCAGAAAAGCTCTCCTTAATCGCGGATTTTTTGACAACATCCATGCAGTCAATTGAAACATTGACGGATTGTTGTGAAGGGTCTTGCCCTGGAAGATAATATTGTCCATCAGAGGCAGAGGAACCAGATTGCAAACCAGAAGGTCCAGCAGATCTGTAAACCATGATCGGCTTGGCCAATTCGGGGCGATCAGAAGCACTTGGCATTCCTCTTGTTTGATCTTCTGAAGGATTCTTGGAATCAGGCTTGTTGGAGGGTATGCGTATGCATACATTCCCTTCCAACTGATAGCTAGCGCATCTATTGCAATAGCGCTTGGATCTGGAATCGGAGAAACGTACGTCGTCATCTTCCCATTCTTCTTCATTGCGAACAAATCTATGTTGGGCTTTCCCCAATGATTGAACAGGTGATCCCCCACACTTTGATTTAGTTGCCATTCCGTAGGCAGAATACTCATCCTTTGGCTCAATGAGTCTGCTAACAGATTCAGCCTTCCCGGAATATGAACTGCTTTCAAGGTGATCATATGATCCACGCACCAGCAAAGCAGCTTCCATGTCATCATACAGAGACTGGGCGACTTCGTTCCGCCCTGGCAGTTTATGTAACTCACTACTGTAGAGTTGTCTGAACGTATCATTACAAATTTTCCCTCCACTTCTTTTAAGAAGTGTTCCCGGCCTAGAATTACAGCCCGCAATTCTAGCATGTTGATATGTTCCTTTGACTGTTCCAGATTCCAAAGCCGTGATATAGTGGCTTCTTCCAGGCAAGCTCCCCAACCCTCCATCGATGCATCCGTAAACAGCGTTACTTGAGGGTGGGGAGGGGTCAGCATGACCCCCGCCAGATTTCCTCTTCATCCACCAATGAAGTTGATGAATGAGAGGGTCCAACACTTGAATGCGCGAGTCCAGTGATCCTGAACTCTGCGTCCACTGAGCCATGAGAAACAATTGAATCGGCCGTCTGCGTAAGGCTGCCTGAGGAATGACCGGTTCCATTTAAACCATCATACCTAACATTCTCAGATAGACTCGTGCTAGACTATAATGGCTGTTGCAAACCAACTGAATGCACGAGAGGAGATTTTCCACTCTCCTGGGATGGATAAACATATCCTATCTCCAGATCGAAGAGCATACCCAGGTAAACAAACTTCTGGGATGGAGTTAGCTCTGATTTCTGAAAGTTGATTATCCAGCCTAAATCTGTGAGTTTTCAAAACTATCTTGCTGTCAAACTTTCTGGGTTGTGTGCTTTCAGCAACCAGTCGTCTATGTAAGTGTGAACAGCTTTATTTCTCCTGCGGAGGTATGCCGTGATAGCAAGTACCACTCGAGTGAAGACCCTTGGAGCCGTCGAGATGCTGAATGGAAGAACCTTGAATTCCCATTGGCGTCCATGAAAAGCAAATCTCAGGAACCGACGAAAACTCCTTGCAATTGGAATGTGGAAATAAGCATCCTTGAGATCTATAGATGCTGTTCACATCCCCTTCTCTAACCCCAACAACAACACCGATCTTACTGTTTCCATTTTGAAACTCGGTGTGTCTATAAACTTGTTTAGAGGTTTGAGGTTGAGAATTGGTCTCCCCCCCCCCCCCCCCGGTGTTTTCTTCGTCACAAGAAGCACGGTTGAATAGAAGCCCGGGCAATCTTGCGCCGGTTGAATTGCTTCCTTTAGAATTAGAGATTCTATCTCCTCTTCTATGCACAACCGCCTGTCTTGATCTCTTGGAATTTGAGTCCAGACCGGTACCAGAGACAGATGCAACGGCGGACCTCTTATCCATTCTGGACTGTATCCGTGTGAAAGCCATTGCAAGACTAAGCGGTCCTGAATTAACCACTCCCACTTCTGAATGTGGCACCTAGGGATGACGGGGTGCCCATAAATTTTAGAAGTGGGAGTGTCTCTGGTACGAGTGACAACACCCGAGTGGTACTTGTGGTAACCGGAAAAAATTTTAGCGCATCAGGCCCGGTTACCACATGCCACTCCTCGCGCGCAGCGACCAGCGCCACGTGCACCACGGTGCGCGGGCTGCTGTCTGGCTGGCTGCGCTTGAGGCGCTGGCTGACGTACAACAACACGCTGCTGCTGGCGCGGCTGATGCAGTCTCTGAACCCGGCCGGCCTGCTGGCCTCTGACAATGCCAGCACCACCACGAGCGTACTGCTGTCGAGCAGCCGAGGGCTGAACACGCACGTGTTCTCTGCGCAGCACTTCAAAATGTGCGCGCAGCGCCCTCTGGTTGTTCACCAAAGTCACTGTCTCTTGGAGGTGCCGACAACCTTCACCTCCAACGAGACCAGGGCCCGCCATCGGCGCTTGCAACAAGCGCGACTTCAGCTCCTGAGACAGGCACAAATTGTCCAACGCAAAAGTGCGCCTCGTTCTCAGCGACTTTGTGACTGACCTAGTCAGACAGTCCAATGCCAGGTTGATGCCATCCTGGATGGCTCGTTGGACTGTCACAGGACTAGGCTGTTGCTGCACCGACGCTGCTACTACCCCTGATAGCAGCTGAGACATGCGACAGCGCACTAATCGCCGCTCGTGAACTCTACTCGGTGTCGCACAAAGCGGCATTAGCCGAGCGCATAGCGCCTGTGCACAATGCTCCCGTGTCAGCACGGGAACCCGGCCGCATATCTTCCCCCAGAGCGGCGCAGTCGTCCGTGCTCGGTCTGGGCGTTAGGCCATATCGAGCATACTGACTAGCAGTAACTCGACATCATCTAGTAACCTCGTGGGGGGCGTTCACGAGCCGACCTTTCGGTCTGATCGACTCCTCTGCCGCCGAGAACATATCTAAGATATGTTCAGTATATGGCAGAGACAGAGTCGTGCTGGCCAACGGCTTTGCCTGTAACCATGCCCGAGGGTTAGCGGCGGCCATCTCGTCCACGGAGAGCTCTGGTCTGACAGCGAGGAGCCACGCACACGCTTCTGACCAGTCTTCATCCGTGGCTACCTGCGAATTGCCGACGAGCAGGGGGCCCTCATCATCTTCAATGGCATTCGCAGGTATGGCCGAGGAGGCTATAGACGAACCTGGCTGACCAGGGAATGTACACGGCCCGCGAGGGCTGGCATAACATTCTCCATAGGCTGACCATGCACCAAGGCCGCGCTTGTGTGTGGGGGTTCATGCACACCAGCGCGGCCCGGAACGTCCGTAAGAGATTCCACGTCTAAGCGTGGAATCTTATACGGGCAGCCGTCTGCTCCAAACCGGCCCACAGGCTGAATCATGAAACCTGCTCCCGAGGGAACAGTGCCATAGGTGCGAGCGGTCACGCTCCCCATGAGAGGAGTGTAGACGCTCGCATCCATGTCTTCATGCGCATCCTGTGGACCGAGCAGGTAGTCTTCATCATCTTCCTGGTCAGGAAAGTTAGACTCTGGATTAGTAAGGAAAACTAACCCAGACTGACCAGGAGAATGCTCGAAAGCAGATGATGAGGTTACTCCGTGAGTGATCATGGTCAGGCCCGCTGGTCGGGTCCCGCCTGATGCTGCTCGCGCCGCTGGAACACCAGGCGATGCGAACATCAAGCCTGGGTCCAAGACAGCCGCCCCGGGATCACTAAACACTTTGTCCGAGCTAGTAGGGCATGATCCAGGGATGGGGGCTACCTGCACTGAGGTCGACGCGCAGGAAGTTGAAACACCTGTGCCAGGCAACAAGCCGCGAAGCATGTCAGGCATCAGGTCTTTCAAAGTCCTGCGCATCTCACTCACTAAGTCAACCTTGAAGGCCTCAAGCTCACCCTTCTCAGAGGCCTTCTTCTTACCCGCCTTCTTAGTCTTCTTGCCCTCCTCAGCCATCAGCTTAGCCTGGGAACAGAATTCAGAGGTTAAATCCCACCCCCCCCCCCCACTCTTTACAAATGACACATTTGTTAGTTAGCCTACAAGCTGAACACAGATGGCAAGGGTGGGGGAAGAATCTAGCCTTCATAGGCTTCAGACAGGATGGACATTTCTGAAAAGGGAAGGGATACGAAGACAATGAGTATTATAGTTTGCAAAGCCTTGTTAATTGACTATTAGTACAAAACAAGAACAAACTCGAGAGAAGACATCCACTTTTATGACAGACAACCCTGACGGGACAGCTGACTTCTCTAGTTAATAAAAACCAATCACAACCAGGGTCCCAAATTAAGAAAGAGAGAGAGAAAGATTATGACTATCTAGATATCTCTCCACCATCATAATAAAGGATGATGAACACATCACAGACTTCTCTAAACTAAGATTATGAAATCAAGGAAAGAGAAAAAACTCTTAATATATCTCCACCCTTAGACATGATCACGATGATAAGTAAAAAGAGACGTGAACAACCTTCGAGAGAAGAACAGGAATCCTTATTCAAGCATAAGACGAGCCTGTAAGCACAAAGCACAAGAGATTAATAGCCCTAGGCGCTGGGAAAAAATTTAACAGGGATTCCCAGCGCCTGAAAATGCGGTACCGCCGAAACGGCCGTGACGAAAACCGGTAACAAATAAAAGTTACAAATCTTAGATAAATATATGGAACAATACCACCTTAGCGGATGACGAGGAGGACTCCTCCAATACTTTAGCATCAGCCATGATGGATTGGGATGATTTTGTTCTAGAGAATTTTCGGATAAAGAGCCTGTGAAGATTTTCACATGTTGTTTCTCAGCCAATATATTAGAAAACGGAAGTACCGGTATGCGCAGGCGCAGTGGGTGGTGTCTGTCATGTGCATGACTGTGTACTTCCACCTGCCCATTAGGGGCACCTAACTTTTTATAATTCTGAATATTATTGAATTTAGAGCCGATATACTAGTATATCAAGAGTGTTAGGGAGGTAATGTTCTCATGATGTGAAAAGTACCCTGCATAGCATATAACTCTGCTGTAAAATTGTGTTGATATCTGGAACTGGTGAGCCATTGATGAAAATCAGTGGTCCATAAAAAAACTCCAAAATAAACATGAAAAATGTTCAAAGTCCAAAACTGTGAAACAAGAGGTATCAGAAGATACCAATATCTCACATTTTTAAGTTACCGCAGGATCCGGCTGCCGCAAGACCCGGTCTGCACAGGACTAAATATTCTGCCGAAAAATAATGTCCAAGCCATGTACATAAATAGAATTAGATTGCCGATTTGACCCCTGCCCACTGCCCTCATATTGACTCAATAACAAAATAATTTGTTGTACTGTAGTCTACTAACTACAAGCTTCAAAATGACATTTGGTAAAATTTATTTTCTTCCCACCATTTCCCCCACCCCTGCCCCTGGGGGATGATATCAAAATTCCAATGTATCATGCACATCCCGGGCCATATGTGTAATCATACCGAAAGCTTCAAGTTTCTATGTGAAATGGTCTAGGAGTTGCGTTACAATCGATTGGTGCCCACTTTTGACCCCGCCCCCTACGCTCAGTTTGACCCAAGATCAAAATAATTCCAGAACAAAATTACAAAAAAGTGTCATGCACATCCTTGCCCATAGGTATAATCATCCCCAAGGTTTCAAGTTTCTATCTTAAACGGTCTAGAAGGAGATGCGTTACAATTGATAAGCGTCGGGGCGTGCGCGTGCACACGCATGCACACGCATGCACGCTCGCACACTCGCACACACGCACACACACACACGCACACACAGGTCGCATCACTTAATCCCCACCTTTTCTTTGAAAAGCGTGGTGATAATGACACAAAAGAAATCTATTGTTACGCAGATCACATCCCTGTATAGTATAGATAACTTTTCCAGTTTCCTTGAAATCGGATGAGCCATTGTTGAGAAATAAGTTGATTTAAAAACCTTAACCAGAAGTGCACTGTCAAAATACATTAAAAAAGCTCAAGTCAAAAACCATGAAAAAAATAGTTAAAATGCCCCGAAATGAATTCTTTTGTTATGCAGACCAATTCCCTGTATAGTATAGACCACTTTCGTAAAGTTTCATTGGGATCAGATGAGCAATTGCTGAAAAATAAGTTGATTTAAAGACCTTAACCAAAACTGCACTTGCAAAATACATTTAAAAAGCTCAAGCCAAAAACCGTGAAAAAAATACTTAAAATGCCCCAAAATTAAATCTATTGTTATGTAGATCACATCCCTGTATAGTAAGGATCACTTTTGCAAAGTTTCATTGAGATCGGCTGAGCCAGTGTTGAAAAAAGTTGACTAAAAAACCTTAATCAAAACTGCACAAATGACGGACGACGACGCCATCACCAACGCCGCTGCCGCTGCCACCACCAATGAAGACACTGCCGGAATTAGTGATCCCTATGTCTCGCTTTCTGCTTCACATGCAAGACATAAATCTGAAAACTGGGTCATTCAAGATGGCCGCTGAAACATTGGTTAATCACGTTCTCTTGAACAAAGTTTGTCCTAGATGGTGTTTCATGAGTTTTGAATCGATTTCCCCTACTATAATTGAAATTGGCCCAGTGGTTCTTGAGAAGTCGTTTAAAGAAAATGTTGACATACAGACGGATGACGGATGGTCGCCACGGCGTAAACTCACTTGGCCATTCTGGCCAGGCGAGCTCATAATTGAAATCGGCCAATTGGTTCTTGAGGAGTTGCTTAAAGAAAAAGTTGATGGACAGACAGACACACAGACAGATGGATGGACCACGGACACTCACCACAGCATAAGCTCACTTGGGCATTAGGGGTGCTAATAAATAGTTTTTAGTTAGCATTCATGACCTTGACCTTTAACTCAGGAATTCAAAATCCGCTTCAAGTACACAAGGTAAACTACTGGGCCAAGGATTGATGAAGTTCATCTCATCAGTGGAACTAATGGAGTTATAATCGTGAAACAATGTCCATCATTCGGTGTGCGTGCGTGCGTGCGCACATACGGCTTGGTGGGTGCATGCATGCAGGTATGCGCAAATTGTGCGTGCATGTGTGTGTGTGTGTGTGCATGAATGTGTTCATGTATGTGTGTTGAGTAAAATATAAAATAGCATCACTTATCAGTAGACTCACGCTATGAAGACTCCATAGACTCCGAGCTCACTGACAGTTGTGGTGGCTATGTGAGCAGGCTCTCCAGGTTTAAGCAGATAGTTATCATTGACTCTTGGCGTAAGTCTCTGCATTAGAATGTACTGTACTCGCTCCTCCTTGTCCCGGATCTTATTCAACAATTTCCTGATGTCTTCACCATAAATATTGTTACCTAGGCAACAAATCATAAGATTACAGCATTAGAAGACAATACAAACAGAACAGATTATAGAAAGCAATCAGCTCAGCGGATGAGGAATAATCTTTTAAATGATTTTCTGGGCATATCAGTAATTCTAAGATGTTCGCAGAAAAAATTAACCAGTCAAATATTTGCAAAAAGTTCTGACTCCTACCATCATGTAAAGTCCTTCCAGCCAAGTTTTATTAACCTGTAAACGTGAACCAGCAGTTAATTAGTTTATCAAATGACTTCCTGGAGATTTTCAGAAATTCAAGATGGCCACCAAAAGATTTCTGTGTATATATATATATATATATATATATATATATATATATATATATATATATATATATATATATAATGAGCATAGGATTCGTCCAGCCACGTTTGCTTGAAATTGGTCAATAGGTTATCCCAATGGATGGATTTGATCTGTCACTCAATCGGACGCACAAACAAAATGGCCAATAAAAAAATACCAATCAAATTTCATGTTAGAGGTATTCGAGCCTACTATGCTTGGGTTGTTCGACTCGAGGTTGGTTAAAATCACGTTATTGTTTTAGAAGATACATTCTAAATGACTTCAGAAATTCAGAAAATCCAAAACGGCGCGCGGAGAAATCAACAAACCAAAATTATGTAGCGTAATTTCGTGTCTATATTGCGCAGTTTTTTGCTCATTTTGCTCCAGGCCACGAGGGTGTGTATTATGTATTAGTAAACATTTTTCACACATTTGGGTTCAGAATTTTGGGTCACAACGGCCTCCCTGATGTAAAATTCAGCCCAAAAATCATCAAAGGGAACCCGCTCTTTCCTCTTGCAATAACCAATATTGTGGGCTATAATGTCTCTATTAATTGTATTCTATGTAATATTTGTAAATCTTACGTGTATCATTCTTAAATGATGAAATAAAACTCAAACTGACAAATCATTGTACATGTACTGTCGTAAACCAACATAAAATGGCCCAAAACAACGTAAATAAAATGAGGTTAGATCCCTTCTTAAGTTGGATGACCAAATTAAAGCTGTTTTGTGATTGGAGGCATTCCACTGAACGCTATCTGGACTGGAAGGAGACTTCCCAAATAAAAACAGATTTTGCAACGTCACAAATGTCAATACCGCAAATTGATAATAAATATACACCTGTGCAAAAGTTAAGCACCACCCTATTTTTACGCACATGCGAGGGTATATTCATGTGCTATGAAGAAAGCAATAGCATAAACATTTATGTACCCATCCATCTTAGTGCAAGAGGTAATAATGCAACTAGAGGAATGCTGATTATGATGGTGGGGAAACACTGTATGTTTTTGTTTGAACTTGAAAACGAGGCCTGAATATGGTTACGTTGACACAACTGACAACTATTGCCCTACAGTTGACACACGTGGCTAGATTGTCATTAATGGTGTCTGAAAACGAAGTTTAACATCTGTGCACGAGTTTGAGACTGTCATTATTAATACCGGGTATATCCACCTTGTGCCTGGATGACGGCCTGGACACGACGTCTCATGCTGGTCACCAACCGACTGATACGCCATTGTGGTATTCGTTGCCATTCAAGATGGAGTGTGTCTGTTAATTCCTGTAGGTTCTGCACAGGAGGATCCCTCCTTCTCACCATGTTTCCCAGAATGTCCCAGATATGCTCAATATGGTTCATGTCAGGGCTCCTTGCTGGCCATGGTAGGGTTTCAATGGCATTCTGGCGGAGGTATTCATGCACAGCTCTAGCACGATGTGGTCGGGCGTTGTCATCCATGAATATAGGGTGGGTTCCAGGTGCATGATTTACAAAATGAGGGACCACAACTCTATCCAGTATGGAATCTTGATATCTTTGTCCATTTAGTGTTCCAGGTACAGTCAACAGATCCAGCTTACAATCAAATGAGATGCACCCCCATATCATAACGGAACCTCCACCAAATGGAACTTCTTCCATGATGTTACGTTGGTCGTACGCTGTGCGTCTGGACCTCCATACACGAGTTCGACCATCTGTGGCATGAAGCAGGAACCGACTTTCATCGGACCAGTGTACCCGTCTCCAGGATCTCATGTTCCAGTGTCTTCTTTCGTTGCACCACCTCAGATGCTCCTCTTTGTGGTGTGCAGTGAGGAGAGGACGTCTGACAGGTCTCCTAGCTTTCATGCCAGCAGCATACAGTCTCCTTTTGACGGTAGACATTGACACTCTATTGCGCGTTTCCCATTGCTGGCTGAGCACTCTGCTGTTGGTGAATGGAGATCTCCTAACAAGGCATACTAGGGCTCGATCATCACGGGCAGTAGTCTTCTTCGGTCTTCCAGATCTAGGCCTGTCCTTCACCTCGTTAGTTTGCCCATGTTTTGCAATCAAACGACTGATTACAGTATGGTTAATGTTCAGCTGTCTGCCAATCTCTCTGCATGACATACCAGTGGTATGCATGCCTATGATTTGCCATTTCACACGATCACTTAACCTTCGTCTTGCCATAGCGGTTCACAATCAAGAGCTAATTCTCTCTGTACAAATAAACCACGGTCATGAACACAAAATTCCTAATCTTGTCGCCTAAATCTGTATGTAATGTTCTACACCTCAAACTGGACTTTTACATAACTGAACACGTGTGCTGTTTCCCGCCACGCATGAACATCAAGCGGCGTGAAGTCATGCATGCATGTGCATTTCGTACTTGGAATTATGTCAGCTAACGCGGGGACAAAAAGTATGGCAGCCTAGTTGTACCATCATGTTTCTACGTTCTATTGTTTTTGCTGGTGCTTAACTTTTGCACAGGTGTATATATACAGAAGATAATGTTTTTAAAACAATTTGAGCCATAAATTCACTATTACCTAATCAGTAAATGTATTCGGCAGTATATTTACTGGTGAGATTTTTGTTCATTGGGCGAGTTCATCCAAGCCACCTTGGTTACATTTCATTCTACCAAGTATTAACCAGCTATAGGACGAGTTTATGCCGTCACTCTCGTAGCTACTCAAAGCTCCCCTCCTATTTGTGGATTGCACAAGTCTCTAACCGGGTACTACTGTTAGTGTCTTCGCGCTACTCGGGTATCAACCTAAACTAGTCCTATAGCGGAAGATAATACATCACATGATTTCTATTTATTCTCGACGCCATTTTGTCAAACTTTGGATTAATTTTGATGAAATAAACAATGTTTATTAAAATATACGCAATATTTAGGCGGTCCCTATTAATAATTTCACTCCCGCGATGATGGATATGAGGTATACATTAAGCATAGGCACAAGATGGTAAGAATTTCTAGCATGAAAAATTTCAAATGTGTTCTAATTTCGTGTTATTTATAGTATAATTTTTTTAAATTTTTTTCTTGAAATATACCTAATAGAAGTCGCCACCCTTTCTCAGAGGTTTGAATTTAAAGAATTTACGGCTCTTGTCCTATTAGGAGCCATGATTACTAATGAGCATTTTACGGTTACCGTACCAATTTTCATTCATCAGAAAAATGTTTTGCAATCTTTCTGAACTACGACTGCGTGTTATATACCTGTATAAGGCTTTGTCGGCTCATATTTTGTCAAATTTTGCCCTGCGCGTTATCTATTAGTGCACAATATAGACATGAAATTACAGTATACAAAATTAGAATCCTATGAACCATGGAGTTCTTTCATCCAAGTTTGTTTGCGATCAGGCCACCGGATAATGAATAGGAGTCTTTTAACTGATTTTCCTGAAATCTTAGCGTGGAAAAGGAAATGTGCAGAATTTGACATCAAATAAAATATCCCAAT